>FIZU01038526.1:0-12453 GCA_900064475.1 Pseudococcus longispinus
GTGTCCGTTCTCATATATTTTGTCTGTGGTTACGTAGAAAAATATTTAAAAAAGGCGGGGTTACAAGAGGTGACCTGAATTGCTCAGCTCATGAGAAACATTTCTATGATATTAGTTTTTAAAAGTCTCATGACACCTACGGCAGGATATAATGCCTGACTTTTAGAAATATGCGTTTTTTAAAAGAAATTTAGGTTGAAAGCTATCTGAAAAAATTTCCAAGAGTTAGTGAAATCTCTGAAATTTTCCAAGTATAAAAAGTCTGAAGTATAAGAAGTCCAAAAAAGGTGTGACAAAATATGTAAAAGTCAGCATCATTTCTGAAGTTTTCTGTTCAAAAAGTTGTTTGAAATCTAAAAAATTAGGGAGTGTAATGTGTAACAAAATGTCTAAAAACCATCGAATCTACATTTTTCCAAGTTCAAAAAGTCAGAATTTCTGAAATTTTTCCAGTTTAAAAAAAGCCTCAAGTCTGACAAAATGTTGATAAGTAATCGTCGCGGAATAAAATTTTGAACCCTAATATTTCTAACAAAAATCAATGAAATTGATCCAGGAAAGTTTTATTTGAAAGCTGCTATCCCACATTAAAGTGATTAATAATTATCTCTTCCCTTTAGCTTGCGCCCCATTTCTGTGAATTATATTACTCTTGCCTATATCGTGAAAAAAAGGGGAATTTTCTTGCCTATTTCATGAATTAGGCAATTACACGATTTAGATGTAACATAACAAATAAACAACCTTTCGAATATATGATATATAGGTACCCACTGATAAAGTTTTTTAAATAAAAAAAGTATTTTAAAAAAATGAACCAATTTTACTTTCAAAACACGAAACAACGAATTTGTAAACACACCAGTATTTTCTTATCCCAAAAACCTATTCGTCGCCTCAGTCAATAAAGGCTCATATTGAATTCATTTTTCAACAATGACAATTTTTTTTTCCTTGGTAACCTTACAACCTTTTTTCCCCTCAAAAATACGTACATAACCTTTATGACTACTATCGAAACATTCATATCAATATTGGGGTAAAACTTGAACGACGAACGCCTGCTTTTTATTCGCGTCGATAATTTTATTTCCCAATCTAAATTCGCGAATTTATTTCCAACATGACACACACCGCGTATGACTTCATCCTGCAAATTTTCGGCAAGAAGAATGTATTTGGATACTCCAAGACGACGGTGAATCAGCAAAACCTCATATACTGGATTATTGGCCAAGCTTACCAATCGACAATATTCAATCGATGGATTACCTTATGTTGGCTGACAGAAAACATTTATTCATCTCTAGCAATCTCAGTTCATTGCATCTCTTACATATTGTTTTCGAAAAATCGTTCCCCAACCATGGCTTTACTCTCCGTCGTAGGACTTACCGGCGATATTTACATATTTATCGCAGTCCCTCTAAGTTCGTATTTTTACAATGACCATATGATTCACATATTTCAAATTCTCGACCAGTCTGACGAATACGAACATACAGATACATACGAAGATCCCTCACGAAAACACTCGTACAATTCTTGGATTCTCGGTTTGATAATTATCACGCAGCTTAGTTTACCTTCTATAAATTCGGTCATCATCTACTACATTATTTTCGCCAATTACGACTCAAACGAGCCTTGCGATGTGGAATACTACATTTACCCTTTGTATTGCGAAGATGCTCGTGGTTGGTTCATTCCGATAATGCTACAATTATCTCAGTTTTTATCGCTCGGACCGGTGGGAATTATGTATTTTTCAATTCCTTTGTTCGCTTTTTTGGTAACCAAAGAGTTTTACAATAAGTTCAGATGCCTCAACGATTCGTTGGAATATCAAGGGGCGTTATTTAAGCGCAATTACGAACAGCTGATGAATTCGTCGACATCGGATGCTGATAAAGCTGAGAAAACATTTCAATTGCAGAAATCTTTTTCAAAGCAAGTTCACAAGTATGCCAAATACCATCATCGTTTGTTAAGGTAAACGATTATCCGTGTTTCCAATAGATAAGTACAAAATAATCATAAATATGTGCAGGGTGTTCCGGTAGCAGTGCACCGCCTTCAAACCAGAGATGCAGCTACCCAACTACATAAGCGTATGCATGTTTGCCGATCCCAGAATTTGAAGGGGCAAAGTTATGCATTAGTCCTGGCAGACGTTTCAAAACGTCGTAACTCCACTGATAATATAGATAGGCAAACTTTTTAGAATTTTCTTGCAGAACTTTTTAAGCTCTATAAAATGAGTCATACTCATGTTTTGCCTAACTCTGAAATTGAAGGAGGTACAATGATTTGAAGATTTGTAGGCTACATAAACTCTTCAATTTTCAAGTCATGCAAAATTTTGAAAGATTCATTTTTTGTTGAAGTTTTTAAGCTCCACAAAATGAGCTAATAATTTTTTGCCCAACTCCAAAATTGAAAACATGAGATACTATTTTGAAAAATGTTTGCAAAATGTATGAAAAGAAAGAATATAATTTTGAAAAAATAATGTCACTTTACATTTTCTCAGTGGTTGTAGCACCTTCCCTTTTAGAGTTATGCTAACAATTATTAGCTCATTTTATAGAACTAAAAAGCTCAACAAGAAATGATTCTTACAAAATTTTGCATAACTTGAAAATTGAAGGATTTATGTAGCCTACAAATTTTCAGACCATTGCAGCGCCTTCAATTTTAGAGTTGGGCAAAAATGTATATAACTCATTTAGTGGAGCTTGAAAAGTTCTACAATAAAGTCACAAAAAAAAATTGCTTATCTATATTATCAGCGGAATTACGACGTTTGGAAATATCTACCAAGACTAGTGCATAACATTGCCCCTTTCAAATCCTGGGTTTGCAAACATACATACACTTATGCAGTTTGGGTAACTACATCTCTGCTTTGAAGGCGACACCACTGGTGCCGGAACACCCAGTATTCGGCTAAATTCGTGAGTACTTTTGTATTCAGGGGAATATTTTATTTGAAGCCTTACCTACAGTTCAACATGTCGATCGGCTTTGTATCCTTGCTTATCCTCCAGATATTGCTTGTTTATGCCATAACATTGGTAAGTAAATGTAATTTAGTTTAATTTTTGAAAAATCAAAACCCCGAGCATAATTACTAATCAATCATTTTTATTTCAATTTCAATCGATACCCCTCAATGAAGTACGCAGGGATGGCTTCAACTGGGATGTGTGGAGTTTACCAGACGCCCCTTACATTTCAAAAAAATCCGAAAAGTTGGGTAAAATAGACAAGGGGGAGGGATTTGTCAAAAGTTAGAAAATGTAGGCAAAATTTGAGAAAAATTAGTGATCTTTTCAAATCTGAAAAATGGCACCAATATCTAAAATTAAACATACGAATGAAAAAATGGGGATGCCAAAAAAATCAAATAGCTATTACGCAGCCAAAGTTATTAAGAAATATCATAAACATTATTTGAAAAATTATACAATAGGTACCTAGTATTTACCTACTATACGACTCCTCAAATCGACTTTGTAATAAAAATCACCAATCAATTTCCTCGAACATTTCAGATGAAGGAAGATTCGTTATACTTGAAAGCGAGATTTCTATCAATAATCATACTCCTGGGAACAATACAATTTGTGTACTGTTCAACTGCTAAATTATTCGCAGATATGGTAAGTCAGTAAAGTAGATGTAAGTGTATTCAAGGAAAAACTGGAGTTTTCAAATTATCGAAAAATACTTATTCTCATACTTTACTCATTTCGAATTTAACCAACCTATTCGACCATTTTTACAGGTCCAAATGTTCGGTGACACGGTCTATGGTATTCCTTGGTACTATATGTCAGCTCGGATTCGAAAATCTGTGTACCTGTTGCTTTATCAAGCACGAGTCGACGTTGAGTTCAAAGCTTTGAAAATATATCCTATAAATATGGGATTTTTCTTGAGATCATGTCATAACGTTTACTCGGTGGTAAATGTATTGAGGCGAAGAGCAACTAATAAAAATCGCTGAAGAATTTTTGCGTTGGTGATTCTCTTTTGACCAAGATGAACTTATAATCTAAATAAAGTTATACCTACATGATTTCGTTTGTGTATTTTCGCTAGTTTTTTTTTTTTTTAAGTTGTGTTTTATTATAGAATTTGATTTTTTTCAAAGCTTGAAAAAGTTTCAAAATCATTAATCAGTTACCTATTTCTTCAATTTTTAAAACGACAGAAAATTCCGACACGCTGACCTCTAGACATTTTGCCAGGCTTCTTTGGACTTGTAAAAATTTTCAAATTTTCACTGACTTATCGGAATAGGAAAATTTTAGAGATAACGTTGACTTTCAAACATTTCGTCATTTTGCTAGACATTTTTGAACTTAAAAAATTTCAGTGATAACGCAGACTATTGTGAGACTTTTTTGGACTTATAAAAATTTCACGATTTACACTGACTTTTTGAATATTGAATAGGTATTTCGAAATAAAAAGATACACTGATTTTTGAAGATGAACAATCGAGATTTTTTTTTAAATTACATGAGATGTAATAAAATTCTGTAACACTATTTGAAATTTGAATTAGATTTAAAAAAATAAAATAAGTAGGTTGATATACAAATGCTTTGGAATCCCATGTTTTTTACTTTCGTGTGTAGTATGACAACAGGGGGTTGCAGTTGTATTGCGATGACCAAACTTGCAAAAAACGACACGAAATTCCGTCGCACTGACTTTTAGACATTATGTCAGATTTTTTTAAACATTGAAAAATTTTCAGATTTCCATTGACTTTTTCAACGTAAAAAATTTCATAGATACTTAATTTTGATTTTTAGACGTTTTGTTAGACAAACAATTTAGATTTTTGGAAATTATAAAATTGACTTTCAGATTTTTTGTCAGACTTTTTTGGATGCAAAATTTTTTAGATTTTTATTGAATTTTATCTGTTCAACTTTTCACCGAAAAAATCTTTTTTGCAAAAATCGAAAGTTGGCAAGACTGCGATGAAAAATTTTCAATTATTTTAATCAAAATATTTTTTTTGCATCAATAGGAGTTCTCTAGAACTTTTCAATCCCCTGATGTGGTACTCAATTTCGAGGTCAATGACCTAGGAGGATGTAGAAACTCAAATTGCATTTTTTCAGTAGAATGACCGAGGTACCAGACAGTTGACGCTAACCAAAAATGGCAAAAACAGCGTTTTTTTTTTCAAAAGTGACCTAACTTTGAACACCCTACCTCCGTCTCCCTTTGAGTTAGGGGTCTATAATTTGCTATGGTGCATTTCCAACCTCTATTTCAAAACACGAAAACTGTAAACACATTAGCTTTTTTTATCCCAACAAACCCATTCGTTGTATCAGTAAATACGAATAGAGACTCATTTTAAATTCATTTTTCAACTATTGTTATTTTTTTTTTATTTTTTCGGTTTGAAACCTTTTTTTTTTCTTCTTAAAAAGGTACATGACCACCGTATCGTTGAAACACATAGGTACTACTCATATCAATATTCACGTCAGACTTGAACGAAAACCAACTGCTTTTTAATCACGTCGATAATTTTATTTGTCTGTCTAAATTCGCGAATTTATTTTCGACATGGCGTACACCGCGTATGACTTCATCCTGCAAATTTTCGGCAAGAAGAATGTATTTGGATACTCCAAGACGACGGTGAATCAGCAAAACCTCATATACTGGATAATTGGCCAAGCTTACCAGTCAACAATATTCAATCGATGGATTACTCTGTGTTGGCTGACAGAAAACATTTTTTCATCCTTAGCAATCTCGATTCAATGTATCCTCTACTTATTGCTTTCGGAAAATCGTCTCCCATCTATGGCACTTTTCTCCCTCGTGGGAATAACTGGTGATATTTACATATTTATCGCAGTCCCTCTAAGTTCGTATCTCTATAATGATCATATGATTCGTACATTTGAAATTCTCGACCAGTCTGACGAATACGAACACGCTGATCCAGCTGAAGATACGACATCAGCTAAACATTCGTATAATTCGTGGATCTTCAGTTTGATAATTACCGCGCAGCTGGGTCTACCTTCTATATATGCGGCCATCATTTACTACAATATTTTCACCAATTACGACTCGAATGAGCCTTGCAATCAGGAATATTACAGTTATCCTACGTATTGCGAAGGCGTGCGTGATTGGTTTATTCTAATGATGCTACAATTTTCTCAGTTTATATCGGTTATGCCGGTGGGAATCATGTATTTTCTAATTCCTTTGTTCCCTTTTCTGCTAACCGAAGAGTTTTACCATAAATTCAAATCTCTCAGCGATTCTTTGGAATACCAAGGGACATTATTTAAGCGTGATTACGAACATTTGATAAAATCGTCGACATGGGATCCCGATGTCTCCGAGAAAACATTCCATTTGCAAAAATCTTTTTCAAAACAGGTTCACAAGTATGCCAAATACCATCATCGTTTGTTAAGGTAATCGATTATCCGTTTTTCTCCCCGATAGATAAATATAAAATAATCATAAATGTGTTTAGCTAAATTTTCGAGTATTTTTGTGTTCAGAGGAGTGTTGCATTTGAAGCCTTACCTACAGTTTAACATGTCGATCAGCTTTGTATCGTTGCTTATCCTCCAAATATTTCTCGTTTATGCCATAACATTGGTAAGTAAAAATAATGAAATTCAATTTTTGAAAAATTAGAAAGCCGGCTTTCACAAAGCATATTGCTCATTTATCCTATTTCTTCAATTTTACACCCCAATTTTTGATAATATTTTTCATTCAACACAGAATAGAATTAAGGATCACAAAAACAGAAAAACATCACATTTTGAGTTGATTCAAGTAAAAACCAATCCTCTGAAAGCACTATCTATTTTTACATTACTTACACTACCCACCATGCATAAACTGTTGAAGGATATCAAAAAAAATTCAAATAGATGTTACCTAGGTTAGGTCTCGTAGCATTTAAAAATGCTTAAAAAATTATGCAATAAAATTCTATTCTTCAAAATCAATGTTTACTAAAAATCATCAATCAATTTTGTCAAACATTTCAGATGAAGGAAGAATCATTATACCTGAAGGCGAGATTTCTATCAATAATCATACTCTTGGGAACAATACAATTTGTATACTGTTTAACTGCCAAATTATTCGCAGATATGGTAAGTACATTCCAGCAAAAACTTCATTAGGTATTAAAAATCTATGCCAACACTGTACTCATTCGGAATTGAACCAACCAATTTAATTATGTTACAGGTCCAAATGTTCGGAGACACGGTTTATAATATTCCTTGGTACTATATGTCGCCTTCAGTTAGAAAATCTGTGTACCTGTTGCTTTATCAAGCACGAGTCGACATTGAATTCAAAGCTCTGAAAATATATCCTATAAATATGGGATTTTTCTTGAGATCATGCCATAACGTTTACTCTGTGGTGAATGTATTAAGGCGAAGAGCAACTAATAAAAATCGCTGAAGAATTTTTGTGTTGACGATTTTTTCAACCTTATTGAAGTTATAATCTAAAAAAATGTACTCGTACTATAAAATTTTGTATTTTTTTGTCAATTCGTTTTGGACTTGTGGTTATGTAGCAAGATTTGATTTTTTTCAAAGGTTGAAAAAATTCCAAAATCATCAATCAGTTATTTACTATTATTTTTAACAATTTCCTGTGAAAATCGTAATCTTGAGAATTAAAAAAATATATATATTCTTCACTAACTTATATCGTATAAACGTATTACACTATGAATTTTTGCAAGGTGTATTCATTCAATTCTTTACTCATTCAAAATGTTTTTGAGTTATTTGATGTGGGGTACGAATACTCAATTCAAAAAAAAAACAATTTTCAAGTACTATTTTTCAAAATAAAAAGCCTTAGAAAAATTCTCGTATAAACATACCAACTTGATTTGGGTAAAAGAAATTGATTTTTCCAGTGGTGCAGACTTCGACTTTCTATCAATTACTTCGAATGAAAAATATGCATATTTACTTTTAAGAAAAACAACTAAAAAAATCACTTTTCTGAACAAATCATAAAATTTGGTTTAAAAAAAGTACTCGCCATTTTCATTTGAAATTTCATTGGAATTTTTCAAGTTCTTGTTTGTTTAACAAAATGTATAAAAATCAGCATTATATCTGAAAATATTCAAGGTCCAAAAAGTCAATGGAAATCTAAAAATTTTTCCAAGTCCAAAAAAGTATGACAAAATGTCTGAAAGTCAATTTTTCAAGTTCAAAAAGTCGAAATTGTTTGGCAGAGAAAATGTATAAAAATCAGAATCATCTCTAAAATTTTACAACTTCAAATAGTCAATGGAAATCTGAAAATTTTTGTAAATCCAAAAAAGCCTGAAAAAATGTCTAAAAGTCACCGTGACGAAATTTTGTCAGTTTTCCGCGAGATTACCCATAACAAAAGCATATCCTATGCTAAGATTGAATTTTTCAAGCGTTTTTCTTGAAATTAAACACACATTATAAGACGCTTCGATTGATGATAAGTATACCTAAGAAATAAAATTATAATTGACTACCTATTCGACAAAAATGATCCAATTTTACTTTCATTCATACTATAATATTTCGTGTAAATACGACAACAACGAATTTGTAAACACATTATAATTTTTTTTTTCCAATAAGCCATAGGCTGCGTCGGTAGGTAAATACAGACTTATTACAAATTAATTTTTCAATCAATGCGCAATTTTCTGTTCGCCTTGCACTCGCCTCCCTCTCCCTTGAAAAATATATAACCCTCGTGAGCAAGTATTATAGGCATTGATATTCGCGTTCAACTTCAACTAAAAACAAAATTTAATCACGTCGACGTTTCTATGTACGAGTATTTGCCAACAACGTAATGCGATTTTCTTCCTGAACTCAATTTGTGACATGAAATACACCGCGTATGACTTTATCTTTCAAATTTTCGGCAAGAAGAATGTATTCGGATACGCCAAGACGACGGTGAATCAGCAAAACCTCATATACTGGATAATTGGCCAAGCTTACCAATCGACAATATTCAATCGATCGTTTACCTTATGTTGGCTCACAGAAAATATTTTCTCAGCCCTAACAGTCTTGATTCATTGTATACTTTACATACTGTTTTCGGAAAATCGTCACCCATCCATGACACTCCTCTGCTTCGTCGGATTTACAGCCGAAATGTATATATTTATCGCAGTTCCACTAAGTTCGTATCTTTATAATGATCATATGATTCGTACATTTCAAATTCTCGACCAGTCTGACGAATACGAACATACAGGCACGGCCCAAGATTTCGCAACCAAACATTCAAATAATTCGTCGATTCTCAGTTTGATATTTACCACGCAGCTGGGTCTACCTTCTATCTATGCAGTCATCATCTACTACAATATTTTCGCCAATTACGACTCGAATGAGCCGTGCAATCTAGAATACTACATTTATCCTTTATATTGCAAAGGCGCTCGTGGTTGGTTTGTTCCAATTATGCTACAATTATCTCAGTTTTTATCATTCGTGCCGGTGGGAATCATGTTTTTTCTAATTCCTTTGTTCGCTTTTCTGCTAACCGAAGAGTTTTACCATAAATTCAAATGCCTCGGCGATTCCTTGGAATATCAAGGGGCGTTATTCAAACGTGATTACGATCAGTTAATAAATTCATCCACTGTGGATGCCGATATCTCTGAGAAGACACTCCATTTGCAAAAATCTTTTTCAACACAGATCCACATATATGCCAAATACCATCATCGTTTGTTAAGGTAATCGATTATTTGCTTTTTTTTTCAATAGATGGATAAGGTGGGGTAATTGCAAACGAAAATCGTATAATTCGACTTTGACGCCATATTTCTCTCAAACTAAGCACACGATCCGAATGAAAAGACAATAGATACTTCAGAGTATTCTATGTAACATAGGTACTAAAACCACGTTGCTCTGTAATGTTGATTCAGATTCGAACAACAGCTCATCATACGTTTATGAAATTTGGGTTTTGTATTTACCCCAAGGTGGCGTAAATGCAAAATCGGGGTTCGTCAATTCAGCTAATGACTTTTTGACACTTTTGACCTAATATTCGTATTCTTCACACAGTTATACATATTATAAAGCATAGAATGTTGAAAAATACTGAAAATTGAAGAAATCACACCATTTTGAAGAAAAATAAACTCGAAATTCGAAAAAACATACTTACCTGATCATTTTCAAACGTTTTAAATCGAAATACAAAGCCACTCAAATAATGTTCTAACTTGGCCTAAACAGTGTTTAAAACAATGATGAATTTAGTTGGGGCAGTTGGGGTAAGTGCAGAGTCGTAATTAAGTTAATTTTTGCATTTACCCCATCCATGGCTACCTGAAACTGGGGTAAATGCAAAATCATCTCTGACAACCCCAAAAATAGTATAAAAAAAAACAAAATTGATACACTCGTCTGAAAGAGTGGTCTTTGGACTTCATTAAAACATATCACTGAATTTTCTCGGATTTTTTAAAATTGTTAGAAATTTTTTTCTGAACATGTGACAAATTTCACTGACAACTTCAAAATGGGTATGACAAGAGTTCGTGTCACAAGGTTCACAATGAAGGTAGCTCGGATCTGTTTATTGTGTCATGTTATTTAGACGATTAGATTTGAATTAGGTGCCAAAACGGTGCTATTATGAATGGTACACAAATGCAACTGTTATAGCAAATGTTTGAACATCTGTTCAGCCATCGTTAGGTAATAGTTTTTTGCAATCTTTCACGAAGACTTCGTATGAATGGTTCTGGTACGTCATAATTCTCTTTCAGTGTTGAGGTCCAGAATTGAACCTAAGGGCAGCAGGGTTGCGATTTTGCAATTACCCCCAATATACCTTAAACGAATCATAATTATGTGTTCGCAGTGAATCAAAAAAGTATTTGCACCCCCTCCCCATTTTCGTAAAATCAGAGCTCGCGTGTATTTTAGGAAAATTGCAATACTACCACGTTATTCTCCATAAAAAGTAACTCTTAGTGCAAAAACATCCACTGAATTTTCATTCGTGAAGCGAATAGAAATAAAAATTTTATAAAAAAAAAGTGTTTCGGCACTCCATTTTAAATCCTCATTTTTTTTTTTAGAAAAATGCATTTTTTAATGAGAAAAATTAATCAAAATCGAAAAAAAAGCTACGTCTTGTAATTCGTGTGATTTGTACCAAAAAAGGAAAAAAAAATTCCTGTAGGTATTCCGATTTTTTTTACAAGCGAGTTAAGAAATTTGAAAAAAAAAGTCAAACATTGGATTATTTTTCATGAGGAACAACGTGGTAGTATTTAAATTTTTCGAACATTCCAATGAGCATTGATTTCGTGAAAATGTGGGAGGGGGGGCGTAAATACTTTTTTAACCTACTGCAGCTAAATCTGTGAGTATTTTTGTATTCAGAGGAGTATTTTATCTGAAGCCTTATCTACAGTTTAACATGTCAATCAGCTTTGTATCGTTGGTTATTCTAGAAATACTACTCGTTTATGCTATAACATTGGTAAGTAAATGTAACTATTTATAAAAAAGCTTCACCGTTGGGGCCTCACCAGGGGTAGAGGTTACTTTTACAAAGCATAAGGCTATTATTTGATCACATTCCTTCTTCAAAATCAATAATGCTAAGATATTGGAAAAATGTAGGTACCAAGGGTGGCTTTAACTGAGGTCTGAAATATTTCTAAAAACACCGAAAAGTTGAGTAAATTAGACAAAATTTAATAAAATTGGTCAAACGTAGGAAAATTAGGGAAAAATTTGAGAATAGTTTGTGAACTTTTCAAAATCTAGAAAATGGCACAAATATCTTCTAACTGCTATTGATCTCTGGATAAAAGTTGCTAAAATGGTCAAAAAAAGTTGGGAAAATCTTACGGAAATGTTGGTAATTTTGAAGTCTCAGAACCCCCCCACTATAAAAGAATCCCTGTAAGTACCTAGGTAATTCATACTAAAATGGAAAAAAATCAGCAAAAATTGAAAACCCCTTTTTTGACGGTTCAGCAGAACTTGAACAAAATTCTGATTTGAACTTTATTAAAATTTTTCAAGTTCAAAAATTGATTTGAGTTCTTAAAACTTTTCTAAGTCCAAAAAGTCTAAAAATCAGCGTAACTGAAATTTTCGAAATCGAAGTGGAATAGATAAGCATGTGTAGATCGAAGTACACGTTACAGATTTTTTTTGAAAAATGCATCCATAATGCAGTCCTTCAAAGGGCTTTCGAAATTTCCTCAAGTTGTTTTTGGGTCCTTTTCGGGGTAAAGAAAACTAGTAAATAATGAAATATTAAAGCCTTCTTTATAATCACCGCGGAATTGCTACCTAAAAAAAAACCTACGGAATCGGTTACGGAAAAATTTTGCTAGTTCATAATGGTCGCGGAATTCTT
>FIZU01038534.1:0-16204 GCA_900064475.1 Pseudococcus longispinus
TGAAATGTAAAAACTGAAAACCGAAAATTGAAAACCGAAACTGAAATGTAGAAACCGAAAACCGAAAACTGAAAACCGAAACTGAAATATTTCGGTTTTTCCAACACTGACCCTGGTCTAGGTATAAATATTACAGGTTTAGGTATACCGTGGGTATCTCGTCATTGATTGGAAGAAATATTGAATGAGAATGATCGAAAGTGGAGTGCGAAGCAGGAATTTTTCTAGCACGTATAGGCTAACTCCGCCTATACGAACCCCTCTCTATTCTAGAGTTCATTTTACATTCACTAACAGCTAATACTTGCTGAATAATACGGATACCGATACCGGTTCAGTTAACGTCAAACGTGATTGAATGAAGGTAGCATTAGAGAATGCATTTTTCAGCTGCTCGCGATGAGACGAACTACAATTTACGTAGATGATTATATACTGTCTGTTCAACATCAACATCAATTAGCTCTTCAAGATTTTGAATCCATTTGTCTAATGGTATATGAGGGTGTAATTTCCATTGGAGAGAAAGGAGGAAAGAGGCAGTTGGTTTTAGATTTTTGCAAATTGTTCTTAGTACATTTTTACAGAATTGACAGAATATTTGCCCGAAAATCGTATAGACGATTGGGTATTTTAAAAAAACTCGAGAAATCTCAGAATTTGTTTCAGAATAGTATAAGCATCGCTTAAATGAAGTCATTGATGAATGCAGCAAATTGTAAGAGCGAAAGAATGGTTTTAAAGAGATAAATTTTACTTATTTCTATTTGGTGTCAGAAAAATTACACCGAAAAAATCTTAGAAATCCAGTTTCTCTTTTTATTGAAAAATATCCCAATTGTTTCCCCATTGATATCAAATATTTATTTAACAAGTTGGTTTCTTTATACTTCCCCCAAAAAAATTATCTCAAAGGTTCAACTTTGAATTTTTGTAACTTAGAATTTTTTGTGATTTCAAATAAATTCAAAAATTCATATTTTTCCAACCCAGGTCTCCAGCTCAAATTTTTTCAACCAAAAAGAACAAAATTCTGAAAGAATAGGAGTACAGGCACGTTTCAAAATTTTGAATGAGACCTTTTAAGCATTTTTCTACGGTTCAATTTTCAGCTCCCGAAGTTAATTACAGCCTCTTCTGGAGCAGTATCAATATCTATGCGGGAGGAAAGTCAACTTTTTCTGAAGGCTCCAGATCGCTTCAAAAGGGGTCACAATCAACTCAGAGGATCGACTTTACAATATAAACCGATTTCCAGAATTTTATCTCAAAATTTACTATTTTGTAAAACATTGATATACCTACCAATGGGTTTTTTGCAATTTTCAAAAATTGGCTAAAAATTAAAAAATCAACCTCGGTAGCTCAAAATTTGGTCATGAGGTCAGGGTGACATGCTATTTCAGTGAGTCAAATTTATGCTTGATCAGAGGTGACAAGTTGACAAGGTTCCCTGAAAATTTCAGAGAGTTTGATTTTTGGACTTGGAATTTTCAAATCTTCTCTTAATCCAGATGATTTTCACCACCTCATCAGACATATAATAAAAGACATCAGAGTCATCAGACTTCATGTCAGACTAGATTGGATTAATTCAACTTTTTGTTCTTAGAAAATTTCAGAAATTTAACTGCCTACCGCATTAAACCTTTACTGCACTAATAGCCCGTCGTATATCAAATCCCCTTCTGCATTAAATCTCTCATCATCCCACCACATTAAACTCTTCACCTCACTAACCACTCGCCGCATCAAACTCCTACCAGACCAACCTCGCACCGCATTAAGCTCCCCACTGTACCAACCTCCCACCAGATCAAACTCTTTACCTCACTAACCACCCGCTACATCAAACTCCTACTACACCAACCACCCACCACATCATCCTCATCATTGTACCAACCTCCCACCATATCAAACTCTTCACCTTACTAACCACCCACCGTACCAAGCTCCACACTGTACCAATCTCCCACCACACCGCAGCCTTCACCGCATCAATCCTTAACCCTCCCCACATCCAACCTTCCTCCGCATCAAATCTCTTTCTGTTCCCGCACATCAAACCCTCTACCTTACCAACCACTGGCCGCATCAAATTCCTACCGCACCAGCCACCCTCAACATCGAGCCCTCCACTGTACCAACCTCCCACCGCACTAACTGTCTGTCACATCAAACTCCTCACCGCATCAACCCTCAACCCCCCTGCATCAATCTTACTACTATTTAAAAATATCACATGTTTAATGAAAAATCAAATGTATAGTTTTTAATAAAAATCAAATTATCGATAAATTCAATTGATAAAGTATCTCATAAAAAGTCAGCAAACCAAATAAACGTCACAAAGTTACATTTTGATAGGCCATAAAAATCATTGAAATATTCAAATTGTACCTACCTATCTATTTATTACAATCTGATATTTAAAAAAAAATCAGTCAAGTTTTCAGTGAATTGTGAATAAAAATTCTGAAGAATGTCTCAAAATCGATTACTTTCTTATTTTTATGGAGCCATAAAAAGTTGAGGTGTATTTCACACCTAAAAAATTGAATTGACGAATATTTTAATCATTTTCTGTCTCAAAATGTCATCGTTAGAAAAATAAAACATTAATAAAATAAAAGTAAAGTCACGCCTTAATATTTATGCAGGTATTCACAAATAAATAAACTCTGCAGCGAACCAAAAACAAAAGAAAACTGATAAAGATTTATTTATAGCAAGCTGCAAGTTCACATTTCAGTATGTAAATGAAATTTCGTCTTCATTTCATTTCGTACAAGCACCTATACGAAAAGTAAACGCAGGTATCTAGTACATTGAATTCTGTACAGATTGATTTATGCATCTCGAGAAAAAACCCAACGTACCTATCCGACCATCTGTTGGCGAGAAGCTGCGCGTTGTTAATTTATAGCGAGTATGTATTTTTGTGTCTAAAAAAAAAGTGAATTTCTTCAACATCTCAATTTCATAATAATCTTGGTACTCGTTCAAACTTTGCCGCGATGCTGGTACCCGATGAAACAATAAAATCGGAGCAGGTGATCATAGATCTGCGTGTGTCTCGTAATACTCGTACGAATGTAGATGCTTATATACGGGTGGCTCGCACGTGTTGTCGAGCTCACGCGATACAGCGCAGAGTAAATTCGAAAACAAACGTTGAAAGGCCATTTAATAGCGAATCCGAAACGGATTTCGATTACCACCGCACCACATTCGACAATTTATGTCGAACTTTTACATATGTACATGTTCGTGTACGTGTAGACACAGCAGCAAGAATTTAGCGATATTTTTTTCCTCCGCGTTGGTTTTTGGCGATGCGAAAATTGAAACCGTCTAATTACCAGCGAATGTTTATGCGTTTAGTTTATTATGTATAAAGGATTGGTGGGCCACCGCCGAGAGCGCAAAATCTACTCGTACGCGAGTACCTAGGGTTTATTTTATTTAGGGATCGGTATGTTTTGTATTTCATTACAGTAACGACGCGACCAACGTAACGATACTACGCTGCTAACATATAAGATCAAATTTATACTTCTGTTGTAAATTGATTTCAAATGCGTTTGTATATTACCACTTTTGCGATAGATTATATATTGGCTAATATGAACCCTAAAGGTGAACGTTATACATTAAGGATTAATTACGATACGCTTTGTTGCCTTCGCTTCGGTTTTTGATTAGCCGTATAACTTTATTATGTTACGAAGACCTTTTGTTAGTTAATGCGATGACTGTTTTTTGGGATCTGCTAACCGGATTATTTTTATTGCAAATAACGCAATCGAATATGAACTTTGGTTGCGTCCAGCTCCGCGTAAAAGAATGGTCTCCAGAGAGAGAGAAAACTCACTAGGTCGCGTTTTTCGAATACACCAAAACGAATACAAATGGCACTTGGCGTAGGCGTGAAATAAGCGAAAAAGGTCGTGGCCAAACTTTCATTCATTATTTATTCCATGAAAAATAACTTCCGTCCTTTTTTGAGCATAGGAAAAAATATTAGTATGTTAAGCATAACGTGAAACGGATTTCGTTTTTTGTACGTGTTAATTGCTACATGTACGAAAAAAATTTTCGTTTTGATGAATATTTTCTTCTTTATCGGTGTGTGTGTTTTTTTTCAGCGGTTTTTATTAATTTTTTTTTGTTTTGTTCGTAATTTTTCGTACGACTAACGCGAATGTGATTTTGTTTTTTGTTTCAGGTGAGTTGTTTGGAAATTACTTAGGGTTTTGGAATTGATGTGTTGTGACGAATGAGGGTGATAATGTACTTGGGTACCTATTTTTTTCGAAGAAGGTCCAAGAGGTAAGTTTTTTGAAGAAAAAATTGAAAGATGAGATTTGATTTTTTTAAATATATTTTAATACCTAATGACTTTTTGATGGAAATTCTATATTTAGGGAATTTTTTTCCAACGTTTTAAAGATTTATTAAAATTTTTTAATCAGCGGTTCATTGATGATAGGTACAATTTTCAAAATTTCAATAATTTCATACCTATTCTATCAAAATATGATATTTGAACATAATTTTTTAGCATTCCATGATTTTTTATTATAAAATGTGTATTTTGAAAGTTAAGTAGGTACATTTAAAATTTTTTTTTTCAACTTTCCTATTTTATTTAAGTACTGGTTCATTTTTATTGAAACGACAGATTTCGATGCACATATTTTTCATATTCTAATAACTTTCTTCCTCTGTCAAAATATGACATTCGCAGGGTTCATTTTTTTTCCAAAAATGAGTAGGGAGTATTGTTCGGCTTGTCTTGAGGAATGGAATAACGTAAGATATTTAAATTTTTTGAAAATTTAATTTTTGGTCATGAAAACGGTCTAGAAAAAATAGGGGAGGGGTGGAAACAAGTCGACACGAAATCTAAAATGCTGAAAAGAAGGCATCAACATCAATAAATTTTTTTGTGTAAAAATTTTCAATTATTTAAGATGATGACAGTCAATTTTCTTCAATTTCAAAGCATCGAAACAGGCTCATAGACAGGGGGTAGCACCCCTGTTGCTGAACCATCTTGAAAACAAAGCCCCATAGAAAAAAATTAACTGCTCCTAACAGAAAGAAAATTTCAATCTCTACAATTTTCATCCCTTACATTTTTTTCGTAGCACCCTTAGTTTGGTCAGAAAATCCATGTTTATGGAAAAGGTACAAAGTCCCAATATGGTTTTGAGAACGAAAAAAAAACAAAAAACAGCATAGACTTTGTAAATTTCCCTTAAACAAGGATTTTCTGGCCAAACTAAGGGTGCTACGAAAAAAATGCAAGGGATAAAAATTGTAGAGCTTGAAATTCTCTTTCTCCTTGGAGCTGTTAATTTTTTCTATGGGGCTTAATTTCCAAAAATTTGCAGTCAAGCTGTTTCATTTTTGAAATTATCGATTTCGTTAATTTCCCATAAACATGGATTTTCTGGCGAAATTAAGGGTGCTACGAAAAAAATGCAAGGGATGAAAATTGTAGAGCCGGAAATTCTCTTTCTCCCATGGTGTAGTAGTTTTTTTCTAGGGGCTTAGTTTTCGAGATTTTGACAGTTTTTTTTTTATTAGTTTCAAAATCATTAATGACCTCATAAAAATAAGCTGCCCTGGTATATCCAATTTTTAATGTCTAGTAGTTTAGCCTGAAATGTTTTAGTTGACTATATTTTAGCACTTGGGTGAACTTGGTAACACTGATTTTAATTTTTTCACCCATTTGGAAAAATTTATGTAATTTCAGCTTTTTGAATTCCTTAAACATTTTCGCGTCGAACTATTTAAATAATTGAATTTTTCAACTCAAGAATTTTTTTGGGGGAAAATCAAGTGTACGTAAAATTTAAGGCATGTATTAGGTGGCAAATTTTATGCTTTGTAATATTGGTTATTATACTTTTTTTCGTAGAAACCATAATTTTGGTGTTAAACGATGAAAATGATTTCAGAACACTTGAAACCCCCTATCTGCGAACATCAAATTATTCCGGGGAAGGGAAAATGGCTCGAAATCGAAAAAAAAAACTATTCAGGTCGATGCAGAATCTCAAACTGCATCTAGTTGTAACGGACGAATTTCGGTTTATTTTTGTTTGTAATTATCTATATACGTGTGAAAATTTTGTTTTGTTGATTTTTATAAATATTCGGTTTCTCGTGGTCTCTTTTAAGTTTTTTCAGATATTCGTGGTTTCCAAATTATCTTTGTTTTCTTTTCGTTAACGTCGTATATTTTGCTATCGATCGCGTCATTCTTGTTTTTGTCTGATACGTAAAAGCAGAATCAATTGATTTTTACCAGTTCGTGATACTTAATTAATTTGATTTTTTCTATTGATATTTACTTGGTTGAATTTTACCAAAACAAATAAATACGTTTATCCAATTTTGATTTTTATACTAGAAAGTTGGACAAATCGTTCGCTACATAGTGATCGGTGGTACAACTTTTGTGGGGGGGGGGGGGAGAGGAGTAAACGCAAAAAAACTGGTTTTTTCGAAAATGGTACCTCTTTGGAGCCCCATGACTGTCCTCCTGAGTAACTTAAGGGGCTAAAAATTACCAAAATCCATTGATTTTTCGCGCTCTTTCCTACTGTCCATTGATTGAAAATTTGAACATTGTGTATGTCAAGTATTCTTGAGCCACCCCCTAGCATTTAACAAATTAGCCCCCCTCCCACAGAAGAAGGCTGGCTGCAGGCCTGCATCGAAACAGCCCAATTTTCATCCATTTTTCTCTTCTCAAGTTTTTTTTTCCAGATACGAATTATTTCTGTTCATAAGTTCATAACTCATGAAACACTTCATTTTTGCCTCATAATTGTAATTGCGAAAAATAATATCGTGCATCTTCAATCATTTCTTTCATAAAATTGAGGTTCATCACCTAGTCGATCTATTTTGCCATTTTCAAAAATTATACCAGGTATGTTTTCTGGTCATTCAGACATGAAACGTAGAGAAATTTCACTCCCACCATTGAGTCAATCCTAATAGTCCATCTTGGATTCTCGAAGATCAGCTAAATAAATGCTAGATCTAGCACTCAAAATTGAAAAAAGTAGACTTACCAAGTTCTTTCTTTAAATTTTTCCTTTCATTTCAGCATATCTATGATGATTTACTAGTATCTCATTCTATTCAATTTTTTAGCATTTTTTTTTCTGTTGAATGACTTTTCAATTAAAATGCCAAATTTTGAGATAGGTAATTGTTAGTTGTGCACTCTCTGTCGAACTGTCACATTTAATGATTTAAAGATTTCACTTAATTTTTTGCACTAGAATTTTTATTAAAATATTTTCAACATTCAACATTTAAATTTTTTAATCGATTTCTTCAATTTAATTTATTTATTGGAACACCAGATTTTAGTAGGCATAAATTATTTTAATTAATTTAGCGATGTTCACTTCATTTTTTTATTGCTATGATGAAATTGTAAAATTTTAAAGCCATAAACCTGATTGAATTTATTCAGATGATCATCTATCTACGAAATTTAATTAAAAAACCGCCTCGAAATCCAAAATTAGACTAATGCATGTTGCCATACACCAAAGTAATATTTTTAAAACCAGATTTTGTAAAGATTTTAATCGACGCGAATCTCGCACACGAGATGACTCATTATTTAACCGAGTACGGTGTAGGAAGAGTCTCGTGGATAATACAGGTGGTAAAGTGTATTGGGTTTCAGCGGTTAGAGAAAAACAGCTTGCGTTTTTTTGTTTGGGCCCACATTTCAGGCTGCTGGCCACGTGCCTAGTGAAACATAAGGCAACAGGTAAATGGACAGGTGTATTAATTAGAAGTCGCGCGGACTTCAGGGACTTCCATTCCATTTAAACTTCACCGTGCATTTTTTATACGTAGAGTATACCCCTTACTCCATATTAATATGTTAGCAGTAAGGAAACCAGTTTTCGTCGATCTCGGTGCACGATGATGGCTGTTGAACGTCGTGCGTAAAAGCAACTTGTGCGTGAAAGTGTTAATAATTTGATGTTCGTATTGACAGATGTTATTTAATGGTATAAGCAACGTTCTTCGTAAAAAAAAAAGGTATAATATTTACCGTGTTAGGATTTGTTTCGCTATCCACCTACAAAAATGTGATGAAATTTTACTTTCGTGCTAGGAAAAAAAATTATCAGAGTCAGCTGTTCGTTAGATCTAGTCAATTTGGGCCAATGTTTCAAATTACTCAATAATTACATAATTTTAATCCAGTTTACATTTCTAGCTCTTGAAAATTGCGATAAAATTTCGCCTCGAAGTTTTCGCCATAAAATTTTTTTTGACTATTTTTGTTATATCGTTACCTACTATGTAAAGATGACTAAAAAGTTTTTTTTCTCAGCCAAAACTAAACAGAACTGCGTGTGGAGCAAGTTTTTTGCCCAAAGTTTACCATTCTTGCTCCAACACTTTTGATTGGTTGAAATTTATTTATTTGATTTTTTATTTACATAGTTGAGTGGCATAGTCGTTATTTGCCGAGCATCCAGAGCCCTTTTACGTCCAGTAACACGCGCTGCATAAATCTTTGTTTTAGAGATTTGGCAGTTTTTTTTTCGCCCAAAACTTCAATACTAAAGTGCGAACCGTTCGTTATACGTACGAGTATTCCTGTTTGTATAGCATTTGAACGGTGTCATTTCCTTTATGGAGGTCTAATTGAATGAGAATGATGGTGAATTTATTACAACCAAAGGTACCTAGCTACCTACGTAATGGAAGCTGAAATAGCCTGCTATCACCTTCGTATCTCAACTTTGAATTATTTTTGAAACGTGAAGAGAATTTTTTTTCCAAATTTCGTTTATAGCATCAAATACTTATTAAAATTTTATTGGCAAGTCTTCGATAGAATAATAATTGTAAAAAATTCTGTTGATACTTGGCGACCTTGATAATTTTTTTTTCATTTTTTATTTGATTTTTTGTCCTTTTTCGGTAGACTTTACTTCCTTTCTTCCTTTTTCGCCATTTTAAGTACTTTTTATCTTTTCGAAATCCTTTCAACTTTTAATATTAAAACATACAAAACTTTTTTGAAATATTTCGTCGGAAAAAGAAGCACAAAAAAAAAATGGAATTTGTACTTGGGTAAAA
The DNA here is from genome assembly GCA_900064475.1 of Pseudococcus longispinus. NCBI lineage: Eukaryota > Metazoa > Arthropoda > Insecta > Hemiptera > Pseudococcidae > Pseudococcus > Pseudococcus longispinus. Next base: position 9,145 of record FIZU01038534.1, read on the forward strand.
GATACTCTTGAAAATTAGTCGCCGATAAAAAGAGATACGAGAATTCAGGCCGCAATATTTTATTTTTGGCCTAGTTGTAAACTATTTTTGTTTTTTTTTTCCTGGCTTCATCAACTGAATAAGGTTTTCAGCACAATACAACGCTTAACGTGAGAAAAATAAATTACCCTCCATTACTGAAAATGCGAAAATAACGCCCCGACAATTCTATTTGGTCGGAAATTTAGCGGCCAAGTTAAAAGGTGATCGTTAACGAGAAAAAAATCAGCAAATTGGACTCTTAAAAATTGGCAAGGCGGAGAGGTATAGTCGAAAGTCGAAATGACATAGAAAGAGCAATATTGATTGATGCGAGAAACGCTCGGTTCGGTTCGTATCCACATTCGGTGCCCCTAATTTTTGAAAATATAAATTTTTTTACGCCAGTAGCGGGCTCGGTAAGTGTTTCGTGTTGTATGAATAAGAAATTGTGGAAGGAGGGGGGAAGGAGCTTGTTTGCGAGATATTTCTAAACGACGATGACGGTTTTATTTGATTTTCTAGAAAATCTATGCTTTCATTTTGCCGAGTGAATTTATTTCATTTACAGACTTAAGAAGTAAACGATGAACAGCGTTCGATTTTATCGTTTGCAACTGTTCTAATGAAATTTTTATAAAAAAAATGGCGAAAAAAAAGGTAATAGAATTTTTACCCCTTAAATGGAGTTTCTATTTATCGGAGTTCCAATTTTTCGTGTTTTCTTGTTCTTCTCATCGTATAGCCTATTATATCTTTTTTTTCTTCTTCATTCTTATTAAAACTAATTTTAAGAAAAATAGGCTTTCTAGTTTTACGCTTTTTGCAACTTCGAGATGAAACATTTAGAAAAGTTTTTAAAAGAAAATTATTCTCCATTTGATTGCGCCGACATGTAACAGTTGTTCGTTGTAATATTCAAAAATTTACGTCGCTTAACAATGAAAATTTCTGTTCGTTTTTCGTAGTAGTATTTGGTTTTTGAAGAGAAATTCATAAAAATTCAATCTTCATATTTAAAAGTTTGCGCGCCGGAGAAAGGCGTCCGGAAATATAAAGCAAGAAATTATACAGAAAAATACAATTCGCTTTTATCTTGAAATTAATTTCGATTTTTTAAATGAGTTGGAAGTGTTTGTTGTGAAATTGTTTTGTAATTTATTATTATTTTTTTTTATCTTTTATTCTTTTATCTCGTATCAAATTTATTTGAAAAATTGAAACTTTTCGCAATTGGACGTTGAAATAGTAATTTTATTGAAATGAGAAATTCGCCTCGACGAAACGCATTTTTCGTGATAAATCATCGTTTTCATGCTCGAGATGCGTGCGTAAGTCTGCGTAGGTCTGCGGAGTTTGAATTGAAGGGAGGGGGCGTTTCGAGTGGAATAGTAAAGTGAAGTTTTCCTATGTTTAATTATTAATTTATTATCATCGAAATTGATATATTTAATTCAAGATGACAGCGTTTCCTACTTCTCTAAACATTTTCAAATATGGATTCAAAAATTTAAGAATTTATTTACTTTCACTTGAAATGAGAACAATTTGGATAATTTTTATCAAAAAATAACTTTCGGAGGAGATTTTTCAATTTTATTTTTTCAGGGGTGCTCAAAAGTAGGCTACGAGTTTTTGTGCTTTTTCCTAGTATTAAAATTATGGGAATTTTTCTGGATGACGATATTGCAGCTATTTCAGCGAACTCGCAGTTTGAGAGGATTTTCAACTTTTTTCTAAAAGTCCAAAATGTGGACATTTTGATGAAAATGCTTTGGTGGGCTGGATGAGTTGAAATATTTATAAGTAATTATCAGGGAAACCAAAAATATTTTTTCACGTATCATATTTTCAAGGCTCAAATTTTTCTGATTTTTTTAAGCGGCCTATAAAGGAAGTCCAATTTTTCAAAAACTAAAAATTAAATATTGAAAGAAACGAAATTCAGTGAAAAGTATCAAAAATGTTGTAAAAATACCTATATACTTAGTTCAAATTTCGGAAAACCATTAAAAATTTCCATAAAAATTTTCAAAAAATCATGAAAATTTTTGAAAATTTTGAGAAAATTATCGAAATTGCTTTGAAAATTGGTAAAAATATCATAGAAGTGTTCAAAATATCGCGAAATTATGACTAAAATTGTAAAAACTGTTAAGATTTTCCTAAAAATTATTAAAAATATGATGAAAATCGTCGAAAATCTTGTTGAAAACTTTGAAAAATTTCACAAAATTATATTGAAAATATTGTAAAAAGCCCCCTCCCCTCTACCCCTTCCCTCACTTTTCCCTACTACCCATGAAACTATAAAACATAGGATATGCTTTTGCTCATTGAATTTTTCAAGTCCATAAATTCGTGATTTTTGAAATTTTCCAAGTTCTAAACGTCATTTGAATTCTGAACAATTTTCCGAGTCCAAAAAAGTCAAATAAAATATCTAAAAATCATAGTAACAGATATTCACAAGTGAATTTCGTACTGGAATTTTTGGAAAATTTTTCTAAATCCAATTCCAAGTATAAAAAGCCAGTAAAAATCTAAAAATATTTCCAAATTTGAAAAAAAATCGACAAAATATTTTAAAGTTAGCCTTATGTAAAAAACTGTCTAACAAAATGTCTGATTTGAACTTTCTTGAAGTTTTTCAAGTCCATAAAGTTGAAATTTTCTAAGTCCAAAAATTCATCTATAAAGTTCTTAAAAATTTTCCAAGTTCAAAAAAATCTGACAAAATGTGTGAAAGTCAGCGCAATATCTGAAATTTTCAAAATCCAAGAAGTCTGCTTAACAAAATATTGGAAAATTACCCTGATTACTGAAATTTTTCAAGTTCAAAAAGTCTTGGCCTAAAAAATGTCTAAAAGTCAACATTATCTCTAAAATTTCCCAAGTCAAAAAAAAGTGGAAATCTGAAATTTTTTTCAAGCCTAAAAAAGTCTAACAAAATGTCTAAAAGTCATCGTCAAAGAATTTCGTCAAGTTTTTCACGGAATTGCCCATAGCAAAAGTATATTTTTTGCTAAAACAGTCAAAAAACCATTAAAAACGTTGAAAATATTTTTTTTAAATTTCTCAAATTTCTATAAAAATTGGTGAAAATTTTGTCAAAAAGTCAAAAAAATGATACATACCTACCTACCATTGAAAAACTCGTAAAAATCGTGAAAGTGTTAAATTTTTGAATGTACTGTTTCTCAAAAATTTTCGCTCGATGGATAAACCTCCCTTATTCTTGAATTTTCACCCTATTTTTTCTCTAACTGAAATTTCTTGCTGGACTTTGAAAAAACAAATATTTTTGGGTCGTCCTAGTAATTGGATGAAAATTTTGTTGATTTCAACAAAAGTTGATTCATATTTATTCCAACAAAAAATCGTAATAATGTTCAAGAGGATCAACTCAATAAAAAGTCAACAGATATTTAACAAAAATTATTGAAATGCAAAAAAATTCAATCTGACTCTTCTGTAAAATGTTCGCGATGATTTTCTTTCGAGTTGTTTTCGTCTAAATTTGATCCCTCTCCCTCCTCCCCACCACTCAAACTCATATTCCAGTTGAAAGGATACAGCTTTCAGAATACTGAAACAATTCATTCCTATGTAAGTACCTACATGTACTACGACCATATTAATTTCGTGTTGCGTTCAAATTCAGAAACTTTTAGAGGCCCGATGATAAAATTTCTAAACCTGCGTATTTTTTCATCTTAATTCTACCCTCATTCACCACCATCGAAAGCAATTACTTTTCTAGTTTTCAAACCTCTCCCAAAAAAATGACCTTAAATTACTAATCCTTCCTACGCATAAATATTTGACTAGGTAAATGAGAAAATCCGCTCTACGTGCGCTGCAATTCGTATATTCGTTGGCAATAAACCACGATGTCTTTGCTTTATCTGGAAACGTGCACCGAGACCGAGTCGTCGTTTCACCGGCCAAACGCTGTCTGGCCGAAGGGCGCCAATTCAAAAGAGGCGCCCCGAGATGAATTTTTTTACTGGTTTTACGGGGGAAAAAACGACGATAATAATTTTGATGTACCGCTATAAATGAATATTTTATCTGTTGACAACGGATTGTTAGTACTCTCGTCGTGTAAATTTGCTATGCGACAGATGTTTATTTTATTTGTTTGCAAATATACGTACAAAATGGTATATGCGAGTTGGGTTCGTATTCTTCGTATTCCACATACGGGTATTTTTTTCCTACGTTTTGAGCTTGCGGTGCAAGTGTATACGGATGAGAAGAGGAGCAGAAGCAGGGCACAATGGGAAGTCTTTGCTATATAAGGCGAAAATTTCGTTGGCACATACCGGCGAAAAACGTGTATCTGGTATTTTTTCTGTCTCGAAGGGGGTAATCACGTTTGAGAAAATTCAAAAAGCTCACGTCTGCGTCTCAAATTTAGCGTAACGTTTTGCAAGAGCTTTACTTCCGTATGAAAACCCTAGAAAAGCTATTTCTAATGAGTACCATATCCTACTGCGAAATAGTGCGGGTCGTTTTTCTCGCTCAAAAGTGTGCGTAAGTTGTTTGCCCGTAGGAGGAGGCTAGGTTAGGTTTTATAGTACGAGGGATGAAATTACCGTACGCCGGCGAATTTTCTGCAGTCGGTTGGTCGATGTGTGTGGACTGAATGATGTACGAGCGTGAGAAAAAGAAAACGAACAGAGCGAGAGTTCGAAGAATAATTGGCCGGTATCTATCAAGCCTTGGCACATTCTCTTTAGCTAATGTAATTTCGTGGAAATGGGTTAAAACTAATTTTAAGGGGGTTAATCCTCTTTCGCGAAGCGGAAAGCGGGTAAATCACGGATGTTGTTCCGTTGTAGTATGCTATACATAGTACATTCTATGGTGGTACGCTGCGGATTTCTTTATGTTGAGTATTAAAAGCGAGATTTCGTAATATCATCCGTGTATCGTGGTTAAAAAGTTCCTCTGGGATAAGTTTTAATTATTATTCTTGAGGGTACAAGTAGCTTGTCGTCGGTTGTATTTTTGTGAAATTGTATAACTGGCTTGCGCGCGAACACCGTCTAGAACGTATACCCGGCGTCGGCCTTTCTTCGTAGTCATCACGCCAAAATACTGCTCTGGATGCTCTTCTGCGCGTACTTTGCTCACATACAAAAACAAACATAAATTTAACGTTTTGTTTTGCGGCCTCTCGCGTTATTGTTCAATGTCCTGCCTTTTCTGGATCCAAAAATTTACACAACGTTCGGCTCATTAAAAAGAAAAAACTGCACTAAGCCTAATGAATTTACTGCCTAGCCTGGTATACCGGTTCAAAAAACTTAAAATTACTTACCTCTTTTGCGACTACAGCTACGTGCCTTTGAAACATTCTTTATCGTTTTTACGTTATTCTTGTTGTTTTTCAAACCACCTACTCGCAATCTCAAGCTCCGTAGGTAAAAAGTCGACCAAAGCCGAAATGTTTAATATGTTTTTTGAATATATACAAGATTTAGTCAATTGGAAAGATCGGTGTTGCGAAGTGTTGCGAATTGGAACGACGAACGAAGGGCGGGTGACGAAGCGAATGGTGCTGAAAAAAAAATACAAAAACAAAGTTCCCAAATAATTGATGAATTTCACGTGTTGCTTTGTTTTTAACGGTTTTTGTTTTCGAGTGATTAATTTGATGTTAAGTCGTACTTCGGGTTATTCATTTATGTTGTAATTTCTTTCTCGTCGCTTTACGCAGCGCAGCTCGCCCATTCTAATTCTATAATGTATTCGCGATCAAATTTGGCTTTCGTTGATTGATTAATTGCGCCAGAATTAAAGCATCGGCGTGGAAATTGATAATTATCGATAAATGTGTAACGAAATGCCAAGAATGTGCTTGCGAACTTCCATTAAAATAGTTACATAGACTTTGGCGAAATATGTGGAAAAAAGCTCGCTTCAAAGGGACGTTGCGTTATTGCGGAGACGCATACGCAACTATTTCGTAGCGTGCTCGGGCTCGGCACAGCTTTCGACGAATCCTTATTTATTCAGTTCGACCGATGAAAAAAATTGCTTCGTGGATTCGCCGGTCTCGTTATTTTTTATGTAGAAAAAGCTCGACTGCCTGTAGGCTATGCTGAGCATAGCGAGGTTCTTTGTCTGTGCTCGCAACTACGTTGTATCGTATTTGGATTTTGGTCACCGCATCGTTAGGTATTGTACGAGTGGTAATCTATTTTTGTAACCAATTTCGGCGTGTATCGCCCGAAACAATTTTTTTTCCGAAATGAAAAATGAAACTGGGCAGTGTAATTAGTGTGAAATTCTGGGAACGCTGCGGAGTATCAAAAATCGGGTTTTTGTGTCAATTTTTTTCATCTTGATGAACTTGCTGGGTTGAAAAATTCAGTGACAAATTTTTTATAGATGAGAGCTTGGAAATTCTCGATGATAGATTGGTAAAAATTATTGAGAATGTCCTAAAAAAATTTCAAAAAATTTCATTCGATTAGTCACCCCCAAAAATAAAAGAGATCTGGTGCAAAAATTTCAATTTTTTCTCTTTCCAATTTTTAATAGGTACTTAAGTAATTGTAATAAAAAAACAACTGGTTGAAATTTTGAGTTTGTAATTCAGAAATTTCAAGGCTTCAAATGACCAAAAATTATGAAAAAAAAATACAAAATGAAGAGATTCTCGTAGGATTTTTGATTTGAATTGAAAAGTCGTACATGAAATCAACTTTCAAAGTTTTTCAGACTTTCAAAAATGATGTACTTGATATGTATATACTCGTATAATCGCAAGTTCCCACGCATACGAGCCAACATTTAGCATCAGTGCAGCCATACCAGCCATTTATATAAAATTTTCAAATTTGGAAAATTGAATTTTTTTCTGGGTTTTTGTAAATTTATCGTTGTTTGGGTGATGAATTCGTGTTCACCAACATAGAATCTACATTTCAAAGTTATAACAGCACTTCTGAGAGAAATTTCGCAAAATTTTTTTTTCAAATCTTCTCTCCAAATTCAGATGTCAAAATTATTTTTTGAATAATTAAAC
>FIZU01038545.1:0-11683 GCA_900064475.1 Pseudococcus longispinus
AATTTTGATTCGATGAATATTTCTCAAGTTATCGTCGAAAAACTGTTTTTGCTGAATTGTGAACTTTCACATTTTCTTTTCCTGGTCAACGAAATTTTTTTCGTCAAAATTGATAAGAAGCAAAATTGTACAGCAAAGAATTTCCTTTCATCCAAGAGTTGTCTAGGTTGGTTTTGATAGTGCCCATTTACAAGAGATTTTTTATATCTTAACAGGTGTACGAAGTATCAAGTTTGAATGGCGCTTGGACCGTTTTTACTAAACGCGGTCCAATTATGCGTTTGCTCATTGAATTTTTCAAGTACCTACATAAAATCCTGATTGTTGAAATTTTCGAAGTCCAAAAAGTCATTTGAATTCTGAACAATTTTCCAGGTTCAAAAAAGTTTGACGAAATGTGTGGAAGCCAGCTTAATATCTGAAATTTTCCAAATCCAAGAAATCTGTCTGACAAAATATGGGAAAGTTACTTAGCTTGATTATTAAAATTTTTCAAGTTCGAAAAGTCAATAGAAATCTGAAAATTTTTTCAAGTCCAAAAAAATCTGACAAAATGTCTAAAAGTCATCGTCACGTAATTTTGTAACGAAATTTGATTTTTCGGAAAAATTATACCCCAACCTCTCCAAATACCACCAGTTTTCGAAAATTTCATCGTTGAAAAATTGTTTTAGGTACCAATCATTTTTCTGAAACTTTGTCACATTAATACATTTTTTCTGGGATAATGAATGAAAAATATGAAAAATTGAGCTTATTTCAAATTTAATTCTAAATTTTCAAATTAAAATTCAATGGATCGAGTGACGAAAAAAAAAACTGACAAACGATAACACACCAAAAAATCTGATTTTCTCACAGTAAATTTCATATTAAATCTTTAATATTGATGAAAATTTCACTTCGGATGAGTATTTAGAGCGAAATTTAAATTTTCGGAAAAAAGCAAATAGTATCGTCGTGAATATCTTGAGAAACGGGTTACAAAAATGAAAACCGTATGAAACCTTTTTTTTACGTCTTTTGAAATGCTACCTATTAAAAAGGTTATTTACGATTTTCACATAACTGCGATATTCAAGGCGCTAGAGGTATTTGAAAATTTTAATCATGAATATCTCAAAAACCGGTTCATAAAAATGAAAATAGTATGGAATTTTTTTCTATGCGTCTTTTTCAATAATATAAAAACGGTTTAATTTTCATATATTTGCAATATTAAAGCTACCAGAGGTATTTGAAAATTTTAATCGCGAATAACTCGAGAACCGGTTCAGAGATTTTTTCGAATTCAATAGGGTTTTATATTTGATCTTTCATAAAAATTTCATCTTATTTGGGCCAATTATTACGAGACTTATCGGCTTATCGTCTGGACAAAAATTTGTACCCAGGTAAACTGTCAGGTCAATTTTAATAACTATTTTTTTTTATTCTCGAAAATTAGACGTAATAAAAAATACCTATGTTGACGATTTTTTAGGAGATTTTGACGATTTAAGAATTCCTCAACATTTTGCTTGGCAGCTCTATTACTGTAAATTCTTTCAATGTTCAGTAGCGTAGTCAGGTCTCCTCTTTTGAGTGGGCCCGAGAAATTAAACTTCAGCCAAACACTTTACATATCGAAGGCATTTCATGATTAGTATATGATGGGGGGGGGGGGTGCGAACTAAAAAATCGTAAGATGTTTCATAAAATGAAAATTCTCGATTTTTTCGTTTTTTTCATACGTGTTACCAGTATTACCCCCTCTCCTCACCAATTATACATTATGTGCACCTTTTAGGTAATTCTTGGCATTTTTCGTTGTATGAATGAAAAATTGAATGAATAGTTATTATCGAAAAACAAACTAAAAATGAATCACTTTTTCATTGCTTTATGAAAATTTCACTCAGGTAATTCAAAATTTACAATATACACTACAAGTAGTTAAAATTTTGAGCTTTTGACAAATTTTATAAATTTTTGGTCATTTTGCGCTCATTTTTTTGAATTTATCATCGTACTCATATAAATACTAAAAGGGGGTAATAGAGTATGCAATTTAAAAATTGCTTCGTTAGTTTCGATTTCAAAATGTTTCCTTTTAGAGCTGGGTTCAAACGGGTGGGCCCACACGTCGGTCTAAGTTGGCTTCACGTGGGTCCAGGTCCATTTGCCCCAATCCTGGCGACTTCACTGCAATCGTTGATAGAAAAAGTAACAGATACGTGGCGTTTTTATCAAGATTAATCTTAGTTTTATGAATAATTGGCAAAAATTTCTCGTTATTGGTACCTAGCCCACTCGAGAAAAAAAAAACTGATCTGGAAAAAGTACATAGATTGTGGTAAAGCAGACTTAGGACAACAGCTGTAGCAATACTGCTTACGCATTTCAGTGGCGCACGCAAGATTTTCTCTTGGAGAGGACTGAACAGTGACGTATTTTGGGGGGAGAGTTCAAATTTTAAGACTGAAATGGGAGGAAATTATAAAATTTCAGTTTTTTGAATGCCTTTTTATGCAAAAATGTTCGCTATTTTGATAAAATCATAGATGTTTTCTATAATTTTACATAAAATATCTTTTTTTCGTGAAGATGACTGTTTGGCTACGCTACTAGGGTTGAGCATGTGCAATAGGGAGGAGCAAATTTCAGTCCCCCCCCCCCCATTAAACTATTCACATGGCTACCCCATCAAAGATTATTGACCATTTCTCAAGGTTATTCAAGGTGAAAATGGAAATGGATATTTTCAAGTTATATCATCTATTACGTAGATCGATAAAATAGATTATCATACGAAAAAAATAACAAACTAAAACTTGTAGATAATATATCAACTCACATCAAAAAACCTGAAATGAACGCCGCATCAGGTAATGTAACTGTGAATGAGATTTCTTTGGCAACATCAGCAGGATTAGCCACTCTGTTGGATACGACGGTGGTAGCATATCGATATTTAATATTCGACGTTACAGAAAAACTACTTATATTCGGTTTTGTATCGTTCTGCAACACGTGAAAAAAAAATCGTTATAAATAACATTAATATATCTTCGTATCTTCTCTCGGGTCATGGTACAGCAATGAACTAACGATAAGTTATCAATATTGCAGAATTTTAATGAAAATGCATCAAGGTTAAGAACATTTTTATGGTATTAAGAATACCTATTCTTAAACCATTACAATATATATCTGATACAGAATAAAAAATAAGTACCTATTCTCGAATTTTTTATTAATTTTCTTCCAAACCGGCGAATACCTAATAGAAGTAGAAGATTTGAAAGTTGCAATAAACATTCCAACATTTTCCTCTATTTTTTAAATGCATCTTATCTGCACATTAAATTAATTCACTTTAATGCTGTGGAATATTTTTAACTATCGATATAACGACTCAATTATTCAAATTTTTAACCAATATAGAAAATTGGATTTCCATTTTGAAGTTGAAAAAAAATTAACAGGAATGTAAGTATGTAGTTAAATCTAGAAGTAGGTATACCTCTATCTAAAACGTGCCAAATCAAAATTTGTTCATATCAGTGAGTTGTAGGTACTCAATTTCAGCTTGGAATTTTATCATTCGCATTTTTTAGAGCTTCGAAACTCTCGCTGAGGAAAAAATGAACACAATTTGTTGAAATAGGTTGCATACAAATTCTATCAGTCTTCTGTATTGTAGAAGACAGCATGTACCAAGTGGTGTCACTTCACTTTTACATTCGTGGGTGCTCAATTTTTTCTCACTTGGATTTAATACCCCTCCCCATTCACCTCACCTTAAAAAGGTCATTTGTAAACAATCATTCAAATGAAAATTAATTTAGAAAAATTCGATTTTTTTTTTGAAAATTGAAAATGAACTTTATGATATTTGAAGAATTTTTGGAGTATCGACAATTTTGTGAGATAGGTAAATGGCACATCAAAATGAATAAAATAAAAATATATTTGAAATTGAAAAAATTTAATTTTTTCATTTTTCAACAAATTTTTACGATTTACTGCAGATTTTACAAAAAAATTCACATAGGAAGCAGCAGATTTTTTATTACACACGAGTGACTACTTTGTGAAAAATTTCCTTTTTCAAAAAAAGCAAAAATTATGAATAGAAAGTTTTTTTTTTAATTTGAATTTTTGTGAAGTAAGCTCATACAATTTTACACCTCAAAAATCGTGGGTGCTCAGCATCTATGATTTTTGAGTAATGGGCACTTGAGCACTCACAGAAACTATGCTAAAGACCCCACCTCGTCTGCATGTACCTACAAGAAAACTTTAAAGAATTTTTTGAAACTTGAAATCTCACAGAGAAAATAAGATCGAGTCAAAATCACTTACTTTCATTTTCTTGGTGAGATTTTAGAACAAAAATGAAAACTCTTTCCTACCAATTTTTTTATTGATCTTTTGGTTATATTATGCATATCCCCTTTCCTATAATTTAAATTATAACCAACTTTCTCTGAATTGTAAATTTTTACACAAATTGATGTTGTGTGATTCCAGAGCTTGAGTAAAAAATGTAATCAAATTCACAAAATTACACTTTGAATAAATTTAGCATCCAACGAGGTAGGTATCAAAAGATCAAAAAATTGACAAAACTGTGTAAACTTCATCACCACGTTATGAAGTGACCTTATCACTTTTTTTTTCAAATGATGATACAAAGCTACGCCCAAATCCAAATCTATGGTACAGATAACCTCCTTGATTTGTTCCGGATGGCATATGAGGAACAAGGGCTGAGAAGAGGGGGATGTTTGTTTGGTTCAAAGCAACGAGATAGGCATACATACGAAAGCGAAATGAATTTATTTTATGCGGTATTGATTTTAATTATTCGCCTGAACAATGATACGTTTCGAATTTGTGGTCACTTCCCGTGTACGTGCGATTTATTTGCACAACGTAACCTTAACTTTGAATAAATATGTGTAGAAATGAGAATGAGGTCGGGCAAAATGTCGAAAAAGCAACGCGTCGCTGCGAAACATGCTCTTTCCATACTCGTCCATAGGTCAACGATCTCAATGTTTTAGAATAATACCGCGGTCATTCGACGTTTCCAGCTGTTTAAATTTTTAAACAGCTTAACCAGAAAAAAATCAACTTCAAGTATTACGAAATGCGAATAATTTAAATCCTTTGCGGAATCGTCGAAAAGATTATGTAGTAGATAAGAAGTTACTAACGTTTTCTAATTTTCAGTGTTGTCTTGAATGAATTTTAAATTACGACGAATTTGAAAGAAAAAATGAGAAAAAATTTAATTAACGGGTAGATAAAATTGCAAATAAAACGTCATCTTGTGGTAATCGAAAACGCATGTTATATTCAACACGAATAAACTTAGATGAGCTAAAATTGATTATGACATTTCTGCATGTATGAAAAATACACTTATCGCTAGTTTAATGCAAAAAAGTTGTCTTTCAATTCGATTCTAACGTACTTACATGCATACAAACAAAGATGAAGCTTGATCATTGATAATGAACATTCGTCACAATTCATCCACCAAATTAAAAACATCCTGAAATTTTTTGTTTTCACGATGGCCTTGCAGAATTGATTTTTTTTTGCGTGGTCATTTTATTCGCAAATTTGCGTCTCAAATAAACACGGGGTAAGAGATTTGGAAATGAGTCAACCCATAAAAATATATGGCGGCAAATTTTGAAAAAAGAAATTCTATTAAAAAAATTGAAAATTTTTCATTGCAATCTTGCCAACTTTTGATTTTTATAATGCATCAAAATTTTTTTAATTTTTCATGGTAAAAATCTATTTTTGTAAAAATCGAAAGTTGGCCAAACTCCAATGAAAAAGTTTCAATTTTTTAATCGAAATAATTTTTCTGCGTCAATAGGAGCTCTTTAGATCCAGTTTTGGTACCAATCACAGGTTATATCATTTTTTTGTAACCCGAAAATCTCGATTTTTCAGCCATCTGCAACTTTTTGACCTCCTAGTAAAGGGTAATAAGTGATATTCAATTTCGAGGTCAATGGCCTAGAGAGGTGTAGAAACTTGAACTGCACTTTTCAGTGGGGTGACCAAAGTACTCGTACCAGGCAGGTGGCCAACGCCAAAAAGGCAAAAAACTGAATTTTTTTCAAAAGTGACCCAACTTTGAGCACTCTCAAATAAAAAGGTGGGCAACCGGAATCTATAAAACTTTTTCAATATTTTGAATTTTAAACGTGACCAAAATTTGTAAGTCCATGAATAATTTTGCTCATCTTTTATAATTGAAATAGGAAGTCGACCATCCATTGGATTTTTTTCATCAAAACCAACATCTTTTTGAGCAGTTTGGGACAGTTTTTACATTTTTTTCCCATTGTGGGTCTCCAAATAGGGGGAAATTTTCGGAAAGTGGTTCATTCAAAAGTTCAAACCTTCCTTTAAAGCACAAGAGTTAAAAGTTTTCCAAAAAAAGGTTACCCCATTTTAGGTAATTTTTTGAAAAAAAAAAAACATTTTTAGACCATGGGAAAGGGGGTGTTTTCTGATGGATCACAGGGTGTTTGTTGAATAAACCCCAGAATTGACTTATTTGAAAATTTAGACATTTTCCTTAATAAAACACGCATGGATAAATTTTCCTCAAAATAAGGGGAACTGCTGTACTTTGGGACAGGTTTCTACGTACGTGGTGGTCCATTCAAAAGGTCTATGGTTTGAAAATAAAAAAAACACCTTGACTGCAAAAATCTGGAAAACTAAGCCAGAAAAAAAACACTAGCTTTTAAGAGAAAGAGAATTTTAAGCTCTACAATTTTTACCCTTTTCATTTTTTTCATAGCACCTTTAGTTTGGTCAGAAACTTCATGTTTATGGGAACGAAGTCAATAATTTCAAAAATGAAACAACTTTGACTGCAAAAATCTCAAAAACTAAACCCCCTAGAAAAAAAATCTTTAGCTAACTGAAGAAAGAAAATTTTAAGTTCTACAATTTTTATCCCTTCAATTTTTTTCGTAGCACTCGTAGTTTGGCCAGAAAATCCATTATATACTTATTTGTTTTCAACAAAAGTATAATTTTTTCTTGATTTTCAAAACCATCGACTTTGTAAATTTCCTATAAAAAATGGATTTTCTGACCGAACTAAGGATGCCACGAAAAATGTGCGGGGGATGAAAATTGTAGAACTTAAAATTTCCTTTCTCCAGCGTGCTATTAGTTTTGTTCTAAGAAGCTTAATATTTGAGATTTTTACAGTCGAAGTTGCATCTTTTATTTCTAAAATCATCGATCTTCTAAATGTGCTACCCTGTATTCGTCTATCAACTATGTGGTCCGTAAAATTGGAGGACAATTTTGAAAAGTAGCTCATTCAAATGTTCTTGAACCTTCAAACACAAATTTCCTCATTTCTGGAAATTTTTAAAAAAATATGAATTTGAGAAAAATCGATAAACCGGGTTTCAAATTATTCGCGATTAAAATTTTGAAATACCTCTAGCGCCTTGAATATTGTAGTTGCGTGAAAATTGCACATGCGCTTTTTAATAGAATTTAAAATTGTGCATAAAAAAGGTCATATACAGTTTTCATTTTTGTGAACCGGTTTTCAAGATATTCACGACGATAGTTTTTTTTTCCAAATTTAAATTTCGCTTCAAATATTCCTCTGAAAATAATTTTTTTTGATTGTTGAAGACCTAATATGAAATTTTCAGTGAGAAAATCAGGTTTTCCAACGCATTTGCTGCGTTAAAGTTTTTTTTAACCCAAGTCCTAAATTTTCATTTTAAAATTCGTTTAAAAGTTCTAATTTTTCAATTTTTAGGGAAATTACATGATAATGAAATTAATAATGGGAGGGGGGGGATTGAAAATTGAATGCAGCGTTGCCATATTACTCCTTTACAATGTCTTAGATTTAATTTTTCCACATGTTTATTAGGAAGGAAAGATCCCGATGGTAGGTACAACTGGCCCAAGGCCCCAAAGTACAACAGTGTCTCCTATTTAATCATTGAAAATGTAGTAGGAATAGAGAAAATCAACTGATTTTGAATGTACCTAATTGGAAAGTGAAAAAATCGTTAATTTGATCAATTGGTCATTTTATTTCTTTATTATCATTTTATCACGTTATCATCTAGACCTTTCAAAGCCAAGAAGTTGCTTTACAGCAGTAGCTGCGTGTGTTTTATGTATCTACACATTTATTAATGTATAATGTTATATAATACATTTGAGAAACAATTAACAAGTTAGAAGGGGTAAAAATTCTCACGACCTACAAGACAAAAGTAACATAGGTAGGTAATTTTACTTACTAGGTACGAAAAAAAAATAACGTAGCTATCAGTAAACTACACAAAAACATAACCCAGTCTCAGTCAACTTCGTACAATAAACCAAAATACAATTTTATGGTACGATTCTCTTTTCATTTTGTTTTAAAAATACAATGGTGCATGCAATTCTCAAAAGTAACTAATGAAGGAGTTAGTGCTACTGGTGACTAAAATCTCAATGGGTGTTAATACAAAAGTAATTTCAACACTTCCTTCAATAAGAGTTTTGAATGCATCATATTAGATCATCGCGCCACTAAATTATGAATGAAAAGAAAGGATATGGCTAATTTTAAAAACGGAAATTCCTCGGTGTTAAACTTGATTTTGAAGATTTTTTTTTTGCAACCGTGTTTACAACTTGAAAGATCTTATTCGTTGGCACAATGTGAGATTCATCAGAGCTTAAATCGACGTTTATTTCTTTCAAGTAATTTTCATACAAGTTCAATTAATTGGTGTTCGTTAATTAGGGTACTTACATGTGGAAAAATTAGTACCAAAGTTAAATGATAACAATATGTACTGAGAAGAAGATTTCAACCAATCAAACATATCATGTAGCATGGTATTATGGTGATTAGTATATAACTGTGATACTCGTGTTAATTATCGAGTTAAATTCATCTTATATGGTGCCCTTCGACCTCATTTCTCTTTCATATTGCATCTGTCTAAAAAATTTTGTGTTGAGTGAGGGAAACAATATCAGCAGACGAATCGAAATAAGATTATAGGTAAGTATTTAAGTACCTACATATGTGATATGAAGTAAGTAAATTGTATTTGACCATGACTACAAGTGTAGTGAGTCCTTCTTACAAAAAAATATTGATAGGTATTCAATATTCGATTTAAAATATTAAAATAGGTACGCAAATTATACAAGGCTTCAAGACACCAAGCCCTGGACACCAAAAGAGAGATAGGTACTTAAATGTTGGATAACAACATTAAAATTCTGGTTTCATAACAATCGCTAACGATAAAAATACCTCTCAGATTAACGTGTAAATTTGTAATATGAAAAAACTCACCTTCACTGATTCGGTAGTGGTTTCGGAAACTTCTCTTTTCTCTCGAAACGAATTTTCATCTTGTATTTTTAATACATGTGACATAGGTACAGACACCACAAACGAAGTTAAACATACGAGTAGCCATATCGATATGGCTAATTTATTAAGGGTTAACATAATTTGAGATCACAATTACTTTCTATAAAATAATATAAAAAACTTATCAAAATAAAAGGTGAAAAACAAGAAAAAAACAACTCGACGCTGTATTAAATCACCGAACAGATCACACCAACAGTTAAAATAATACCACACGAATCGCGAGCAGGTTTCATACTGCTGATAAGACGACCTTACTACAATATATACCGTGTATACGTAGACGTACGAGTGGACCGGGCGTACTTACAGTCATTCTGGGATTCCCATCAACCCGTCGTCCCGTCCCCCACTACGTATATTTATTACACAGTGTTTAAAAAAATTCCTCTTCGTTACGAAGATCGACACCATGACACCTGTTCGCAGCAAGATGTTTGGCAAAGTCACAAATCGTATTTTTTTTTTTATTTCTTGTTTACGTACGTACGCAGTATTTACGTCAGTGGGTGAAAATTTTTTACCTTTGATGTTTAAATGAAATTGTTTTTAGTTTACTTTTAGCAGAAACCAAAATTCCGAGAAATTGTATAACCTAAGATGTTTATCTTAAAAATTTGTCAGAATTTTCGAAATAGATTTTTCCAACTGAAATTGTGACTGAGTGATTTCAACGAAAATGGATTGATAATTTCATCTTAAAGTCCTAAATTTTATCGTCTATAGTTCTGTAGTACTTGTAAAGGGTGGCTTACATATGTATGTGTAGAAAGTCAATGGTTTTGAAAGGCGAGGGGGGACTTGTATAGCAAAAATTTTGAAAAATAAGCCTCTGAGAAAAAAACTAATCGTTTGCAGCAGACGGAGAATTTCAAGCTCTACAATTTTGATCATTGGCATTATTTCCTTAGGACCCTAACTTTTGCTAGAAAATCCATGTTATGGAAATTTTTTTTCTCATTTTCAAAACCATCGACTTTGTAACGACATTTTATTTTTTACAGCTCAAAAATCTCGAATTTTCAACGATTTGCAACTTTTTACCCTCTTGGTAGAGGGCAATAAGTGGTATCCAATTTTGAAGTCAATGGTCCAGGAAAGTGTAAAAACTCAAAAAAAACAAAAGTGGCAAAAACCCGCGTTTTTTTCAAAAGTTATCCCACTTTGAGCACCCCCCCCCCCATTTTAGGTAGGGGTTTAGAATTTTCTACGAAGCATTTTCAACTGAAAATGAACCGCCATTCTTAAATTAAGTCAAAATTCGAGGTAAGTAGGTATATGTTTTTTTCTCACTCCGCCCTAATATAGGTACCGTGACCGGGGGATACTTTGAATACCTTTGATACATTTTGTCACGTAGCACCATGAGTTTTCAAGTTGGAATTTTGAACTTCCGGATTAGAATAGTACACGTCGGGACCAACCGGGAAATTTTTTGTTCACCCGCCTACCTCTTTTAGTTCGCTCAATATTCCAGCTCAAAATGTGCTCAAAGTTACCCCAGTATTTGGGGTAACTTTTAACACATACCTACCGATTCAAGTACAAAAAGTCAACAGAAATCTGAAAATTTTTCCAAATTCAAAAAAGTCTGATAAAATGTTTAAAAGTCAGCCTTAGGTAAAAAGCTATCTGACATAATGTCTGATTTGAGCTTTCTTGAAATTTTTCAAGTCTATAAAGCTGAAATTTTCCCTTAAAAATTTTCCAAGTCCAAAAAAGTCGAAAAAAAAAATGTTTTGAAAGTCAATTTTATAAGTTCAAAAAATCTAAACTGTCCCACAAAAGTCCCCGCGATTGACTTTTAGACATTTTGTCAGACTTTTTTGGACTTTGAAAATTATTTTCAGATTTCTATTTACTTTTTGAACTTCGAAAATTTCAGTTATAATGCTGAATTTTAGACATTTTGTCAGACTTTATCTGACGTTGATATTTTTTTGAAAAGTCAATCCATGACGTATCTTTTTTTAATGCTGACATTTTTCGTGATTTCTCAGATAACTTTCAGACATTTTGTCAGACTATAGAATATTAAAATCCTGAATATCAAACGCTGACATTTTTTTGGAAAGTCATTTTGAAAGTTTAAATATCTAAAAGTCAGAGTAAAGAAAAATGTCAGCTCTGACTGATTGTCTGCCTGCCACGCAGGCCGGACTTTCCAAAAAAATTACTATATCAACAAAAAATGATGAGTTTGACCAAAAATGACGGACGCTG
Source organism: Pseudococcus longispinus (assembly GCA_900064475.1). NCBI lineage: Eukaryota > Metazoa > Arthropoda > Insecta > Hemiptera > Pseudococcidae > Pseudococcus > Pseudococcus longispinus. The sequence goes on from FIZU01038545.1 coordinate 11,669, forward strand.
ATATTTTCCGTGACT
>FIZU01038546.1:0-10296 GCA_900064475.1 Pseudococcus longispinus
CCCCCCCCCCCCCACGAAAATGAAAAATACAATCGTGAAAAAGAGACCATTAAATTTGAGTCAATGACGAAAAGGTTCAAAAATTCGTATATTGAATTAAAATCTCTCCCAAAGAGATAGGTACATTGCTGACGTTTTTTCCTTAAAAATTCCAATAAAAAATAGAGTTTCAGCCAAACGAAAATTTGTCATTATTCTTCAATACATACCTACTTAATTACCGACAAAAAATTTGAAAATAAATTTTATTGTTTATCCCTCTTCTCAATAATAATAAAAAACAAACAAAAAAGCATCCATTGGACCCCCTCGTTATTTCCATAAAACAAAGGAGATGCTTTTGCTCTTTCTGCTACGTCAAACTGAAGTGCACATTCCAATCTGACATAATCTCTGACTGACTTCATCTAATTGTAAGTTCAAAGAATCGGACACATTGTTTCCATGTCTCGTGAAATTCCTAAAAGTTAAATATTAAAACAATCTCAATTTTTCCAAGTTCAAAAGTCAACTGACCACATGATAAAATTATTTTAAATCGAGAAAGTCAGAATTTCTAAAATTTTCCAAATCCAAAAAATCTCAAATAACCAGATAAAATGCCTGAAAGTTGGCTTGATTTCTAAAATTTTCCAAGCCCAAAAAGTTTTAAGCGTTTGTCTGACAAAATGTCCAAAAGTCAGCGTGAGGAAATTTCGTGACATTTTTTGCAGGTTTAGTCATCACAAAGGCATATCCAACGCTAAAACTGAAAAAAAAAACATATTTCTGCGAATTTTTCATCATCATGAGGCAGACGATTGTGAAAATTTCCAACTAATCTACATTCAACCATCTTGCAGCGGCATATTTAAGGGACAGAGCTCCAAAGTGGTCTACAACCCCTTGACGGCGGAAATGTTGAAAAAATTATGAAATTTCAGCTTTTAAATGCCTTTTGACATGGATATGTTTTTAGCTGCGGGTCAATCTAAAACTTTTGTCCATTTTTTTGCCCAAATTTTTTGTCCATTTTTTTTTGTTCATTTTTCGTGTCCGTAATTCTTTGACGATGAGCTTTAGACATTTTATCAGAATTTTTTGGACTTTGAAAATTTTTCAGATATCCATTGACTTTTTGAACTTGTCAGACAAATAATTTAGACTTTTTGAATTGAGAAAATTTTAAAAATCAGGGTAACTTTCCGTTATTTAGTCAGGCAGACTTCTTGAATTTGTAAAATTTCAGATATTACGCTGACTTTCAGACATTTTATCCGATTTTTTTGGACTTGGAAAATTATTAAATACTCAATTTAATTTTTGAAATTGGAAAATTCCAAGGAAGTTCAAATCAGATATTTTGTCAGACAGTTTTTTACCTAAGGCTGATTTTTAGACATTTTGTCAAACTTTTTTGAATTTGTAAATTTTTTTAGAATTTTACTAATTTTTTTGTGATTGGAATTAGTTTTTAAAAAATTGTCAAAAAAATTCCACCACGAAAATCTGTTACAATGACTTTTAGATATTTTGTCTGACTTTTTTGAAACTTGGAAAATTTTTCAAAATTCAAATGACTTTTTGAACTGCCGGGTACTTTTGTTAGACTTTTGAAAACTAAAAAGGTATGTCCGTCTGAAGAGTGGATCTAGTTTGTCCATTCGTGTGCATTTTTTTGTCTATCTTTCGTGTCCGTAAAAAACCGTCACGAAATTTCTTGACGATGATTTTTAGACAATTTTTTCTAAAAAATTTGGGCCTCGCATCGCTCGAGCTTATTAGCTTGACTTATTCTGACAGAATGGTGAATATTTTTCAACAGTTAATAATTTTACATAAAATCACTTTTTTCCTCCACCAAAAACATCGTGAGAACCCCAAACTGGTAGTTAAAATTTTGATGGAATACTGCTGATCCCACTGGACTACTACGAGACCACTTTTCACCCAAAATTCCTGTTTGTAAACTTTGTATATAAGAACAATGATTGAAAGTTTGAGCTCCGACCAAACCAGAATATCATTTTTATTTAGATACCTATTTAAAATCCGAATCGACGTGATTAGGTGATAACAGCTACAAAATTATTCTCACGTTGCAAAATATTTCATTCTCTTTAATACCACCCAAACCTGAAAAATAACTTTTTCCAAAAAATAAATATTCCACTTGTCATCTACCATATAAACTTTGTATTTGAGAACAATAAAAGTCGAGCTTAAACGAAGCAATGACATTTCTATCTGCATGTGCATATTTACGAGTACAATCTGAATATATGCGTAATAAGGTGAAAAACAACAACTCTCGTGTAGTCAAATAACAAATATTTCTTTCTTCTTAGCACCAGTAGACACCGACAGTTTATGATTTATGAGATTCCCTGGTGAAAGACCTTTTTGCCCTCTACCTACTGCTTGTTCCAAAATTGTCATTTACGTAGTTGCAATGCTTCCTGGGCTATTTACCACTTTTGCATTGTCCAACAAACATAGTATGACGTATCATATGCCACATTCCATAAGTCACCAATTTAAAAAATTCCATCCTTTTCAAAGTTTCTCACAGTTTGTTCTTGTTGTAATTTAATTTATTTACATATTTACTGGTTCAATTTTTCATACTTTTATTTCTCTATTATGTAAGGGATAAAAGAATTATTTCATTTCATAGCCGGGCAGTCAATCAAGAGGTGGAGTGGAAGGTGGCGAGGAAAAAGTGGCTTTATTTTAAATTAAAACAAACTTTCATTATTTTGTCGAAATGAATGCGAGAATAAAAATGTTTGCAAAAAAAGCAAATTACTTTTTATGGATTCCCAAATTGTGGGAATCTCCGGTAACAAAGTTTTTAACCAGCCTGCTAGTTTCTTACCCATTCGTCCCATTCTTAATGAATAAATGGTCTCGATATCTTTATGATCACCCCATCCAAGGGTGACATCCATTGTATCTATAGCACATGCAGCCAGTGGCTACATGTCAAAACAGCTGGCTTACGCCATAAAAAAACTTGGCTACAATCCAAAAATTTTCCTAAAACTTTTTTATTTAATCGACATCATCTAAAGGCTTATTATTCAAAAAAAAAAAACGAAAATCAAATGAGTGAAATTCGTTCTACTTATAGTATAGATTTCGTCTTTTTTAAGGGGATGGGACTCGAGGGATCTGGAAGCCCCTTGACTAAAAGGTTACAAAAAATTATGAAATTCAGCTTCTTGCATGTCTTTTTCTGCTAAATTTTCGCCCTTGCTTCGCTCAAACTCAACATATTATTCCTTTTGATTTTTTGCTGCACTCTTGGCACCATCCAAATAATTTATACTCGTAACTCCTCTTATTTAATAACATCAAACTCTTCCACCTTACTACAGAGCGAAAATTTATCAATAATCTGTAGAAAAGAAGCTAATTTAGCGAAAATGTTGAAAAAAAATTGAGAAAGATGCCGATATATCATCTACTTGCTCCGACTATGAATTATTAGTTTCCTATGGTGCCCACACTACTAAGCCCATAGCAAGAATTTTTTTGGTCGGTGCAAATGGAGCTGTAAACAGGGCTCAAAACAACAAAATATTTGAATTTGAAAGTCGATTGTTTGGACTCGGAAATTTTCGGTGATTATGCTTACTTTTCACCTGACTTTTTTGGACTTGGAAAATTATCCAGATTTTAAATGACTAAGGTAGAACAACATCTAAACGACTCAGCCCATTTCAAGCCTAAAAAAGTTGAGAATCTCAAAAGTCAGGTTAACCAATACAAATTTTGTCTAGCAGAACGTCCAAAAGTCAGCATAATTTCTGGATTTTTTTTTAAGTACAAAAAGTCGTTTGAAATTTTTAAAAAAAATTTCCAAGTCCAAAAAAAAACAGAATCTCTGAAATTTTCCAAATTCAAAAAATTCAGATTAATCCAGTCCAAACTAATGCCATTTTTAAAAAATAGGTAAAAGGCTGTCTGACAAAATGTCTAAAAGTCATCATCAGAGAATTTCGTCAGGAAATTTCGTCTTGCTTTTCGCGGAATTACTCACAGTGAAAGCATATCCTATGCTAAAGATATGTTTTGGGAAAGAATTTTCAGAAAAATATGAAAAGTAAGTAAGATTTTTGTTGCCCGAGCGTAGGATAATAATCCAGGGAGAGGGAAGAGGATTGGTGAGGGAAAAAGTGATTTTATGAAAACTTTTCAAAAATAGGTATTCATTATTTCATAAAAATGAACACGTTCTTGAACCCGAGCAAAAATGTTAGCAGAAAATGGCACACAATACTTGAAATTTCATTATTTCTCCCTACACTACAGTAGTCAATAATATTTATTAATTAAAAAATCAGAGCATTCGGACCTCTTTGTGCAGACCAGACCTACAGCAAAAGTCCCCAACTCTCCTCACTTTCATCAGGCCTGCCGGAGCGAAGCGAGAGCAAAATTATGTAACAAATTATGTTCAAGAAGCAAAAATTGACAATTTTGATGCATTCCATCAATAATGCAAAACAATTAAGAAGGAGAAAAAGTGATTAGAAATACGCTTAAAAGAGGTGAAATTTGCGAATTCTTCCAATAAGTGCAAAAGGTCTAAACTGTTAAAATAACTCTGATTTTCAAATTTTTAATAACTTCACCAAATTTTGAAGTAGATTTGCTAAATTTTGAAGTCCCTTTTTTCCCCTCGCAAAACTGTGTAGAATGATTTTTTAAAAATCAAGTATGTAATCAGAAAATTCTTTCAATTCGGCTGACTTTTCGATGGCTTGTTCAACGAATTTTCAAAATTTGACAATTTTTTAAAACTTGAGTCAATTGTTTTAAAAATTTTGCACTCTTTTTGTCGATTTTTCAAAATTGTTAGCAAAATTTTACCGAAATCACAACATTTTGTACTTTTTGCCGCATTTTGAGTGGATACGGTTCACTTCTCCTTCTCACCTTCCCCCTATTGTTTCTTCTCTTCCTCATCACGTAATTTAATTTCCCCAATTAACTCCCTTTGCATATGACCCGCTGAGCAGTCAAAAGTATCGTTTTTTTTGTTACTTTTTTTGTGAATGATAAATAAATAAGCCAAAATTTCATCATTTTTTTCCAATATTTCAGTTGTCAGACTCCTGGGAAGTGGAACCCTCTCAAATACGTCTCCGATTGAAGGATAAAGTTTTAAAAATGATCATTATCCAAAATTAGGAATTTTTTTATTGGAAACTACCGATCGTGTTTTAGCTTTTGAGTCGTTCTAGGTAGGCAATGAGGCATAATAAGCTATGCTAATATTTGTCGGACACCAATACTTCCATTTTTTAAATTGTTTAATATACCTTCACCTATACTACAAAAACTTTAATTCAAGATAATATTATTCTTCGTCCAAGAAAAAACGACTTTGAATTCACAACTGTGAGCATTCATATTACCAGCAATTGCAGGATTTATAATACCCATTCATCAATTATCGTTCGATAAAAAGGTCACAGGTACTTATTAGATGCGGTTGACTGATTCCGCGGTACCTACTGAAGTAAGCAAAAAGTACTTAGGTATATGAAGACCTAGGGAAATACGTATTATGTGGACATTTACTAATATACTCGTTTCATCTAACACACTTGCATGTATATATCACAAATCTGAACGATGACGACAAGGAAAGTATAATCCTACACAGCAAGATCGAAACGAATAAGCTGATTCATGACTAATGTCGTCATACGAATTATGAAGAAATAATTTTTGAGAATATTTTGACATAATATTTTCCCACTGTCTATTAGTCTGCACTATTAACATTTTTTCCCTTTCCTTTATTAAAAATCATCCACTATAGCCTGAGAACCAGCTAATTATAACCACATTATAAAATCAAATCAGCTGTACGGTATGCTTCGTAAGCTTACGATAGCATAGGTGACTACTCACGTAGCCGCAATATCTGGATTACCACGTTGTAATCAAAAACCAGAATAAAAAGACTGAAATATTCCAAATCGAAGGTAAAGGGAAAGAATTTTATTCAAATTTTTATCCAGTTACGTATTTTTGATACTTTAAATAAAATTTTACCCAATTTTTACGTAAAGTAAAGGATTGAAAATTCTGCACATTCGTGGTATATGATTGTTTAGAAAACACGTGATAATTAAAATTGCTAAACATTCTCATCATTAGTTGCTAATTATGAAGCTGAAATGCGCAACTGGGCATTTCGTGCATCGTTCTCGTGCATTTTATTCGTAGGTACATCAAGATTGCATTACACAAGCGGAACGTAAACAATTGATTCTATTACCGAAGTATATATGTACCTAAAAATTGTTACCTATTTCGGAGATTTGCTGCAAATGTACATACAAGTCTAGGTATGTATATAAGCGTATACTATGCGAATAATCAAATTAACCTATTAAAAATGATTCGGTTTTTTTTCGAGCAAAAATCCAAACATAACTAGCATGAAATAGCAAAAAAATACTAGGATGGTTGATCGTTACGCACCATTCCTCTCCCCGCCATTTTTTGCAAAATGATGCAATGGCTAAAAGGACAAAGTTACAAAACATTGATTACTAACGAACAATCGTTTTTGAAGGCGAGGAGAAATTTGCGCATATCGTATTTATACGATAATCAAACGGATTCCGTCGAAGGTATTTATCGCTTAATCGCTTAATGCGCATTACTCACTTTTTCCTTTCTATCTCTCTCTTTCGTATGCTATTGTTTTATGTTTATTTGGTTTAGACATTAAAAGATAATCAGCGGTGTCATAATAACTACATAATTTTTTTTCTTACGCTGCGCTGCTGCAGTACGTGTTATTATTTTCAATAATTTCGAAACGTTTTCCTATCTTGGCGAAGACGCTTTTGAGCCGTTGTAATTTTTATTACCTGCATATTTCGTTGAAATTGGGAAAAAATTTCAATGTGTGGGAATAAAGCACGAGTTTTTTATCTAAGAGGTAGCCTACGAATACGTAGGTCGTCGATTGTTATGCGAAGGAAAAGTGAGCTGAGGAATACAGCATTGGGAAAAAGGTTGAAAAAATAATTACGTCATTTAAATTTGATCATTAGGTACTCGTTTAGAAGATTTCATAGATGGGTAGGTATAATGAAAATTTACATAAATGTATTTCCATGTTGCATCTCGAGGTTACTGGTGCAGCTGGGCGGTGTCCTGGGTGGTAGGAATCTATGCCCTGGTTGGAGAAATTGGCGAATTTTCTATTTTTTCAAAATATTGGATGTTTTTTGCTTTTCGAACATGATTTTTCAACAAAAAAAAAGCTCTTCGTTTGAATAATAATCATTTTTTCAATTTTAGAAAAAGTTTTCGAAGATGGGTAATTTTTTTGAAATTTCTATGTTTTATTCTGTTCTTTTTTAAATTTTCTGGTACCCACTGAAATAACATTGTAATCATCTTCGTCAAAATTTTACTAAATTTTCATCCTCCGCAGATTGAAATTTCCATTTGCCCTTACTCAAAGAAATCTTAAATAAGGGCTTTGTTTTTAAAAAAGAGAGTTAAATGCCCCCTGCATGAGATGAGAGGGAACAAAAAATCTTCCTCATTCCTTCCTTCCACAGACCTATGGATATAAACCAAAGATACCTACGATTTTTCCATAAAGACTATTGATTCTGATGTTATGCTTATTCGTATTATTCAAGTACAAACTTATTAAAGTATAATAGAAGAATGATTAAAATTTACGTCAGTATATTCACAAAATTCTTCTTTGAAAATAAACACTGGAAAAAAAAATGAGTAGGATAGAAAAAATAAGATTTGCTTATAGGTATGCATAATTTCTGTATCCCTGACAATGTCCCTATGGAAAAGTAGAGCTATGAGGAAAACTTCCTAGTAATTCATAGCTCATTTATCGACAGCTTTCTATTATAATTGATAGTCTGTTATGAGAGCTTTGTACGATTATACGAGTAATAACCCCCTCCCTCCCTTCCTCTTGTTCTGCTCGTCTATTTAAATATTATGGTATATTCACTTCAGATTTCCATCAAAGAATCATTAGGTAAACATTTATAGGTATATCCTCGTTTGGATTCTTCGTACGTTCATTATTTTTTTGGAAGGAAGAGAGGGGGTAGAGGAAGTGGTTATAGAAAATTAAATCACTGGGTACTGCATCTCTCTCTTTCACCGCATTTTTCCAAAATATACTGAAATTTGATTTTTGACTCGACACGAAGATATATCTACATATTCGTATCTACTTAGTTTGTATGAAATTAAGAACTTATTGCGACAAAGTGTTAAATTCAGTTTTGACAAATAAACTACATAACTCACTTTTCAAAGCCCATATTTCCAAATTGTCAGCATTCCTCAAAACAAAACGGCTGTGTTTCGCGCATAATTCATTAGAACTATTGACTGGAAGCGATTCTTCGAAAGATGGAATTGCTGCTAGAAACTGATTCAGATGTAACTTGGGTGATAAGTTATATTCTTTCCAGTATAATTGTTTTCCGGCTCTTGATTCGTTATATCTCGTATGATTCTGTCGCTCATCGAAATGAATATCTATAAAATAAAAGCATAAGCTATTACAAAGTGTAGATATCGTATTGTACCTATGTATGTGAATTATATGCCAGTTTTGATGGGAAATTATCAGAGCCCATAGGTAATCAGGCCCTAATCGTCAAATTTCGGGTTCAGGGACAAAAAAAATACAAGTATTTTTTGTGTTCACCACTACAAAATGTGATACAAGTTTGAAAAATTTATAAGTAAAAAACAAAAAAATGAAACTTTTTATTTAATGGGGTCCCTAAAACCCCCAAACCGCGGAATAATGGTTTCAACTGTACTCCCCTCCACCCTCTTGAATAGGACATGTACGTAGTTTAAAACTAAATATATCTATAAGTCAAGTATTGAAGAACTTTGTAAAAATCTTTCAATTTTCTCTCGGATTACCAAATTTTGTACTTGAAAATTATGTGTGAGTAAAGTACCTACGTATGAATAATGAAGAATACCATGTCAATGTCATGAAACACCAAAACATACTCGTAATTATCTACAGATCTAGGAAAAACTCAGAAGTAGTTAGCAACCTTGTCCAATGATCTGTTTTCTTCAAGGAGGTAGGTCTAGGTACACAATTTGAATTTTTAAATTTCCATACCACAATTAATTACTGAACTGAAAATTTGAGATGTGTTAGTCCTCTAGAAGTCAATCCACATTATTTTTTTATTTTTTCCCATTTTCCTATGCGAAGAAATTTCAATGAATACATAGATAATTCAGATGAAAACAAAATTCAAAGGAGAGGCGAGAAGTGCCACTACACTGTCAAAATGCAAAAATTTTTTAGTTTTTTCAATTCAAAATTTTTTTATAAATTCTGGAAAATAAATAATCTCTTTGATTTGAGAAAAAAACTAAATTTGGGAGGGAGGTGAAAAGTATTACTACCGAAGTTCGAATATTAATTTTCCAACTTGAGAATTCAATTTTTATTGTTTTTTGAATTCAAAGGAATTTTTCATAAATTCTGGAAAAATGAATAAAATTGAGTGAATCTGATTTTTTAAAATTGGGATCGAAAATTTTAAAAGTTTTTCATTGTATGGTAACTCATTTGTAACCACTAACCAGAAACGTAGTCACATAAGGCTTTAATGAGCCCCCCCCCCACCCCATTGAGAAAAAATACCTCCCTATGAAGTTCTTTTTTTTCAAATTTGCCAAAAATACGCTTTTTGGATCATATTGGCCTTCCTTGAACATGCTTTTTTTTCTAATTTTTGCCCTCGCTTCGTTCAGGCAATAATTTTTTTTCTTCTGATGTCTTATACTGGATTTGATTACAAATACATATAAATTATTTTTTGAATTGATTCCTCTCCTAGAAATCGAACACGAGTTAGAAGTTGATTTTTTCATCAAATTCGGTAAAAATACGTTTTTCTGCTGTTTTTTTTCTAGATTAAAAAAAAGTTGCAGCAAACTTTTTTCGTCTAATAGGTATTTGTAGCTTATACTGAATTGTAATTTCTGTTTATGGTTTCGCCACCTCTTCCATCAATGATTTCATGATAAGAATCAGGGATGGAAAACAGAATAAATTTCAGTTTCAGTTTCGGTTTTCAGTTTTCAGCTTGGGGGGTTCAGTTTCACTTTTCACTGTTCAGTTTCAGTTTTTAGGATTTCAAATTCAGTTTTCAGTTTTAAGTTTTAGATTCAGTTTTTAGAATTTCAGTTTCACTTTTCACTTTTCAGTTTCAGTTTTAGTTTTAGTTTCAGTCTCGAAAAATCATTTCAGTT
>FIZU01038551.1:0-10196 GCA_900064475.1 Pseudococcus longispinus
TTATGTTATTATTTTTTTTTTGCTTGGCGGGGCAGTCCGACCGGACTGCTTGATAGTTTGGAAAATGGAATAAGATAAGGCAACTTATTATTTACGGCCATTACGTGACCGAAAGCTGCGAAACACTGGCGGCGGCGCCGCGCCGAGAAAAAAAGGGAGAAAAAAAAGTGAGTGTTGACGGTGACCTGATATTTTTGAAAAATGTTCCATTTCGTCGTAGAATGTTAAAGTCGAATTTAACTTATCCGTTTCATTTGCGTTCGAGCTACAAGGCTTATTCGAGTATAATATTTTTCGGTGGTTGGAAAAAGCACCATGAGCAGGGAGATGGATGAACCGTGAGACGAAGAAGTGGGCTAGGTACGAGTATAAATCCGTCTTACGTGTAACTCGCGCCATCGCCACGACGGGACGGCTTGTCCAAATAGGTACAGGGCGAGCTCCCCTTCGAGCCGAGTTTATTCGCCGTAATGACTGGTAATTTGAAAAGCGCAGAAAGAGTAAATCGAAGGTACTCTACGGGGAATGCCGACGAGATGATAATTTCCCCAGCGAACGCGTTCGGGCTTCGGTGCGGGGGAGGGCGGGGGCACGAAAAATACTCGATGCGGATAACAAATGGTGGTCTCAGTTCGCAGCAAAAATTAAGAAGTCAAATTTTTTACGCTACCCTTGTATAATTTAACGAGCCGAAATATTAAAATCGGCGATTTGTTCGGATTGAAAAATTCCATCTAGTCGACGAGCTCGCATCCGATCTACCTATAAAATTGTATCGTACGAGTACCCACCACCTACATACGATATGAAAAAAAAAGGAAAAAAAGAAATAACGAAACTACTTATACGTACATAGGGAAGAGAGGGGGAAAAAAGGCCCGCTTCATTGAGAACCAAAATAGGAACAGGAAAAATGTATAAGAGAAGGTAAGAATGAAATGAAATTCAGGGTAGCAAAACACGACGCGCTACGTTACGACCGGTCATTAACATTCAGAAGTTTTTCCCGGGAAATTTTCACTTTTATTGCTTCAGGTTGAATGAATTTCCAATTTAAGTTCGCCCGAAGTGTACTTATTTCTCCCAAAAGTACTGTTTTATACATACTTTTGCGATAGCAGGTACTTTGTCAACCCCGAAGAAAAAGCTGAAACTACCTTTCTGTGTATCGGTGCGGTGCGCGTTCGGGTATGTATACCGAGACGACAGACGTGGCGGCGGTGGCGCACAGAGATGCCATGTGAAGCTGAAACTTTTATTTTTAACCCTGACAACGTTAATCTAATCAGATACCAAACACTCAGCATCCCATGTGTCCAACTTATTTTTTCTGCCAACCTAAACCGTCTCATTCAGTTTGGCGAATTTTTTTTATTGTTATAGTTTCCTGGTTAAAGAGGAATTTTTTTCTACCTCGTTTTTTTTTTCCTGCGCTGCTGTTGTTTTTATTTTATTTTCGTATATAGGTATGTAGTGCCGCGCTGAAATTCTCGCGCAGCTGGTTTCGAAACTTCTAACCGAAGCGAGAAGTATCAAGGATGAAATTGCGTTGATGCGTGTGTTCTCGTACCATGCCATCGTCATGTATAAAGAGTAGTAAACCTACTTTTCGTACGAAAATTTTCTATTTTTAATCAAAATTTAGCAGCATTCAAGGCGCCCTTAACCGAGTTATTTGCATACTTTAGGTCCGGCCAATTTTCTCGTATGATGAGAAGAAATGCTTTGGATATTTGTACTTGCTGCTGGAAGAAACATTTCGAATATTTTTCAACGATGTTTGGATGTTTGGAAAATCGTTCGAAGATGAAATTCCCGATTAGCATGCATCCGGCGATTTAAATACTCTGAATAATTTTTCAAATCATTGGTCAATTATTATTCGCGACGACGATGGGAATTCATATTGGAGGAAAAAAGAACGAAGGATGAGCAGAAATGTTCAGAACGTTGGAAATGAATCGACAAGGAAACGGGATTAAAGAGAAATCAAAATACATTATTTATAACAACTTAAATTATGTACGCATCAGTTAACGTAATTTTCTTCAAGAACCTCATACAACAAAATTACAAAATAATCAAGTCATTTACTGACAATTTGTTCCGTTGTGTTTCCGTTTCCGTTACCGTGGGGTTGAAATTATGTTTTTTTAAGCATAGAATATGCTTTTGCTATAAGTAATTTCGCGAAAAACCTGACGAAATTACGTGACGATGACTATTAGACATTTTGTTAGACAAACAATTTGGACTTTTTGAATATAGGAACTTCAATTTTTGACAAATTATCAGACTTTTTTAGACTTTTAGTACATAGAAAATTTTCAGAGATAATGGCTGACTTTTAGACATTTTGTCAGAAAATTAATTTAGACTTTTGGAACTTGAAAAATTTTATGAAAATTTCAAATATCAATTCTATATGAACTTGAAAAATTCAATGACCAAAAACATATCCTATGTTTTAAAGTTTCATGGGTAGTATGGAAATGACGGGAACTTTTTTTTCAGGGTTCCTACTGTCTAGCTCCTGGATTTTTGGGGAAATCCACGATAATTTTTCCATGACCTTTTTTACATATCGAATGTTTTTTTATAGAAAATTTTTTGTAACATTACAAAAAAAATTTCCCGATAAAAAATCAAAAATCCATGACTTCAACATTAAAATCAATGACTGTTCTTTGACATGATCATTTTTTGCATAATCCAGGACTTCGCCATGACTTCCGCTGTAGGCACTCTGTTTCTGTTTTTAAAGTTGTTTTTGGGGGTTTGTTACGGAAATGTTACAATAATGTTATTGTATAACAGTTCTTCATGTCAATACGTTATCAAGTAGTTTACGTTTCAGTTATCATAACTCTATCAATCGGTTTCTGCCTCTATTACGACCATAATATAATAACGTTATCAATTGATTTATGTTTCTGTTACAGTACAACGTAAAATAATGTTATTGATTGGTTTACGTTTCTGCTATGAGATCAACATCGTAGCATGATTGATTGGATAACGTTTCTGGTATTGTAACGTTATCATAACGTTATCAATTGGTTTCTGTTTCGGTTATGATTACAATAGTAATATGTAATCGATTAGTTCATGATTTTTTTGTAGTGATGTTATCACGATGTTATCGATTAGTTCATGTTTCTGTTACAGTAACGTTATTATACCGTTATCGATTAGTTCACGTTTCTGTTACGGTAACGTTGTCATAATTTTATTGATTGGTTTACATTTCTGCTATGGAAACAACATCGCAACAACAATAATTTGATTAAGTTTCTGTTACTGTAACGTTATTATAACGTTATCAGTTGATTTATGTTTCTGTTATGATTACAATATTAAGGTGTTATTGATTAGTTTATGATTTTTTTATAGTAATGTTATCATAACATGATTGATTGGATCACATTTCTGTTATTGTAACGTTATTATAACGTTATCAATTGATTTATGATCTTTTCACAGTTGAAATATTATGGCATCATAGATTAGTTTTTGATTTCGTTATGATGACATTATTATAACTTTATCAATTAATTCACGTTTCTGTTACAGTAACGTTATTATACCGCTGTCGATTAGTTCACGTTTCTGTCACAGTAACGTTATCATAATGTTATTGATTGGTTTACGTTACTGTTATTGTAACGTTACCACGACGCTATCGCAATTGGTTTATATTTTTGTGAGATGAAAGTATTATTGTGTTATCGATTGGTTTATGATTCTTTTATGTCGATGTTGTCATAACGTTACAGATTAGCTCACGTTTCTGTTACAGTAACATTATTATCGCTTCTGTTATTGTAACGTTATCAACTGGTTTATGTTTCTGTTACGATTACAATAGTCAATAATAATGTGTTATCGATTAGTTTACGATTCTTTTCTGGTAATAGTTTCTGTTACAGTAACGTTATAATAGTGTAATAGATTAGTTCACGTTACTGTTACAATAACGTTACCATTAAATTTTCGATTGATTGACGTTTCTGCTATGGAAGTGGTATCATAACGTTATTGATTAGATTATGTTTTTGTTATTGTAATGTTATAATAACGTTACCGAATGGTTTATGCTTCTGTTACAGTAACGTTTTCAAAATGTAATCGGTTGATTCACGTTTCTGCTGCAGTAACATCATCACAACGTTATTGATTGGATCACATTTTCGTTATGGTAAGGTTATCATAACATTATCGATTGGTTTATGTTTCAGTCAAGTTATTAGCTTAATAGCATTACGTTTTTGTTATGTTTCTGTTATAATAACAAAACATAATTGACATATGCGCTGGTGTTATAATCGACTTTATGAAAAGTTCTTAACATGATTAATTGTCGTTAGACTTCATTTGAAGCGAAACCATCATCTTGTTACCAGTATGGTTAAGTTTTGTTACGTTTCGGTTTCAGTTACGTTAGTACACAGGTATGCTACAATTATATGTACTACTAGCGCAATATTTTAATATTTAAATCATTATGTTACTGTTATTTGGTTTCATTTACCATCATTTGACAAAGATTGTATTTGAGCCCGTTTGGGGGCACAGTTGACCTAAGGACCCACCAAATTTAGTCAAAAGGGCACAAATCGCATCTATATCGTGTCATATATCGATTTCTACATTTTTGAGGTCGTAGAATCCAAATCTGAACTCAATTTTGCGATTCAACTTGAATTCACAAATTAACACGAATTACCAATTCATTAGTAGATAAAATTGATTCAAAAGTAACCCAATTATTTGTATTAATTTCAATCTCGTACAAATATGTTGTCTTCTGCGGTTCATCTAACCTCTTGCCACTCTCTTTTACACCCGAAAAAGCACATTTATCTTCAACGTTTTAAACTACAACTCGTCCCACACTTCCTCACCCTTTAAATGCAAGTGCACGGATCAGGCGAATGCGTTGAATAAAACATGCTACATTCGCGGTAACAGGTAGCATCGCTGCATGTCGCATTCCGGCCAATTCGTTACCCGCATCACCATCCAACCCCGGATCTGTACCATTTACGACACAAACGCTTCTCATCCCATTATATATAAATAACACCCAACGAACATTTTTCGAATAATAAAATTTCGCTAGCATCGTTGTAGAAACAAGTACAACAACTAGTACAAGTGCTCGGATATAATTTTCCAGCACGATTCCCAAACTCGACCACACACTGGTGGCGAATAATTGAACCATGTGCTGTGCAGTGTGCGGTGGTAATGGTATCACAGAGGCCGTACAATTCGCCCATTTAATGTCGTGTTGCGGTAGGTATGGCTTAGGTCAGCAGCATAAGAGGTAAATGAGGGGCAAAAGGGGAGTGAAAAAGTAATACCGCTCTTATCTCTTATAAACTATATAATAATAATTGTTAAAGGGTAAAACACCGGCACGAAAGGGTTTCTGGGTATGTTACTGTAGCATAGAGCTATGTATATATGCGATGCATTTATCAGATTATCAAAGCTTTTTGAATTTTTTTGCACGAAAATTAGGTACACACGAATTAACGTCGTGTATACGTCCTATAATTCGGGATGATATTCGTAGATTATACGATACGATTCGTATTCTCGTATCAGTTAATTTGAAAATCAAATTGTTACCGGTGCGGTAGCTTTTTAAGGTACCTGAAAGTAGATATAGGTAAGTAGACCTAATATTCATGCGTACCTACGTACAAAGTAGACTTGCTCGTGGGCTGTATTATAGTATAAATGTGTGTAGGTAATAAAAAATGAATAAAAAGTACAAGGTCGAAAGATTGTAAAGGCTTAAAGAAATGTTTCCGGTATTGTAATAATACGAGTACGAAAAACGCATACTAACTCGGGTAGTATTATTTTATAGAGCAAGATTTATATCAACGTTTTTCATTTTATATACTAATACGATGCTATATACTTAGGTATTTTTCCGGAGCAGTGGCGCTTTTCACGGTGAAGTTGTTGCCTTATTTAGTACGATACGTACTCGCAGTGGCGGTGGTAGTCTGCGTTTTAACGAAATGCTCGATATTATAAGCGTTAATTACCGGAGTGAAATTTTAATTAATATCAATACTCGAGAATATACGTAAAACTCGGCGTGTAAAAGAGCCACGAAGATAAATAATAATACCCGGCGTGTAATTACGAGTATATCCAACGCCGCAGCCAGCATCAGCAGCAGATCAACTCACACGTAGTATAAAACATGGCGCAAACGCCTCGCCTCGTCGACAAAAGAGCAAAAGGAATGTTGTCGCGGCGCTGCGCAAAAATTATAATAAAAACCTCGTTATTATTTAAATGCCATTTAAAAAGCAGATTAACACGGAAGAAAAAATTTTCACGTAAAGGCCGCGAGTCGAATTTTAATGAATTCTCTCTTCATCTGCGCGAAAGAGAGGCGAAGTTACCGCGTCGTTGTACGTATAGTAGTACCACAGTCGAGTAGTTTTTTCTTCTTCGTCGTCCTTTTTTCGCCTCTCTCTTTTCGTTTCTCCCCAGCCTCGGCTTCTTTTTAGTATATTTATTTGGTACGATTATTTATGCGGAGGAAGTTTCTTATTCCGCTAACAATTACGGCCCTGCTGTGCTCCGCGCGTAAAGTTGGCTAAATTTCCGAAATACTAAAATGAAGTTGTGTGTTGTGATTATTAGAACACGAGTCATTAAACTTCTAACCAACGCAACTTCGCTAATTCAACAGCGCCCGTTGTGATGGCCTACACCGCGTACATCTCGTTGACAAATGAAATTTTTTACCCCCGAATGGAACCAATTTTTAGATTCAGGTTTTAGTAGACCTAAAACGCTAATACCTAGCTAGACACGATGACCAATTTCGGGCGTGAATTTCATTAAATCGTATATAAGCGAATCGTTAACGAGAACACTAGACCACGAAGATAACATTTCGACGAAGATAATTTGCGCATAATTTTATACGTAGGATTTTTCAAGAACTTTCATGACCATCACCACACAGTTTATTCATTTTAGCTGGTTTTAGTCGTCGCTCGTCGCGTCAAACGTACTCGTATCTACCCACAATGAACGTAGAATTTAAATTGCTCGATTGAAATGGTATCTGCGGCTAAAGAACGTATTTCACCATGTAACGCGACTGAAATTTGGAAAAAAAAATTGTGGTATGCGGGAATGACAAATAACAGAAGGAAATTTTAGCGAAACGTTTGGTTAAACTGGGAAAAAGAGATAGGGTACGTAAATGTCGAGACTTGAAGCACGTGACATGTCGAGGCCATGTTTACGAACAACTTTTTGAAAAATTCAGAAGCGAGATTAAAGTTTGGTAAAAAAAAATTGAATTAGGCGAAAATTACTCTGGGAAAAAAATAAATTGTAGAGGAACCCGACAAAAAAATCCCACACAAAAAAATTTAATTCGGAAAAAAATCATTAGAAAATAATTTCACGTTCTTCGGTATCGATACAAAATCAAACAAAACCAATTAATTAGCAAATAAAAAATCCAAATAGATAAGAAAATGTTGAAAAATTATTCTCTAACAAAAATTTCACCAAACCGAAAAAATTGAACTACAAAAATTTTGTATCTACGAAAAATTGAACAAAAAAACAAATAAATAATTAAAAATTGAAGTTTAAGAATGAAATTCCATAACACGATTTTGACTTGGCCGAAAAATTTTTATCATGAATTCTGCAGAAAAAGCATAGGTAATTAAGCATCATAGTTATTTAAGGGAATCCCATATTCATAAAAAATGTCAATTTTGAATTTTGATTCAATGATCGAGAATTTAAGTTTAAAAAATACATGAATTAGCTGTAAAAAATTTAATGAAAGTTTTTTGTGTTTTATGTTTGAAAGTACAGTTCAAAATTGCAAATAACATTTGAAAAAAACCAACTGGAAGCAATTAAAAATAAAAATAAAGCGAAATTGTGCGAAAAAAAAAAGTTCAAAAATATGCTTTAAAAATGGTTTAAATTACGAAAGTTTACAACTCGTTGAAAATAGATTAATTTGTTCAATCATTTGAATTATTTTCAAAATAGTTCAAAATATCGTATATTGTGAAAAAAAATGAATGAATTTATGATAAAAATCATTTAAAATATTGAAAAACTATAAAAAGTGTGTTGAAAGTATAGGGAATGTTATCAAAATGAATCAAAACCATCATAAAATTGCTAAAATTACGTTACATTTTCAATAATATCATTTGATTGGTCTAAACGTCATGAAAATTTTTTAAAATGACGCGAAAATAATTCAAATCAACGTACTCAAATAATTTCTAGAAATCAAACAGAAAATTAAATGGACGTAATTTCGAAAAAATATAGATTAAATGTTGGAAAAAATTAAAAATATTGAATAATTGACAAATTTTCTATACCACCAATTTTCACGAAACTATAAAATTACTTATTAATTATTAGGTACTAATTTTCATGAAATTTTTTTTCTTTTATTGTAAGCATTTCTTCTACTTTGAGTCATTTCTTCAATATTTTATTTAATCTTAATGATATTTTATGTTCCTTTTTTTCATGACGATGCGAGAATTTTTCAATTTTTACAATACTTTAATCAATTTATGCAATATTTTATGCAAGTTTTGTGATGCTTCGACTCTTTTTGCATTAGATACGTATATTTTCTGTTAATTAATATTCACAAATAATTGACATGTTTTTTTTTTGTATTTCAAACAATTCTCGAGATATTTTCAAAAGAAAATCAATTATCTATTTTGAAAAAACATTATTGATAAGCTGAAGACTTCGAAAATTTATTCAGCAGGCCCGCAGCTATCACCAGAGCAACTAGGGCAATTTTTCCTGATATTCGTTATTTTTTTTAATCTTGAAATTTTTTTGTATAAATCGGAGACCAGACCAAAAATGGTCGATTGTTGCATCTTGAACGAAATTTTTGGAACAATATCGCCCTCTCATTTCACTCGAGTAGCAAAATACTTTTCTTCTTTTCCTATCTTTTTGAAAATTTTTTCAAAAATTCAATTTTTTTGCTTAAACCAGTTTTATTTATCTTCTGGTATTCGTACTCAGTTCAATTTTATGACTCATATTACTTAAGTTACGATTTTTCATGAATAAGTACTTACAGCATATGTTCTAAATCTTTAAGTATGACATTATCAATCTTCAACTTACCTAAAACAGAAAAATAAAAAATAATTAGTATAATATAAATATTTTAGCAAAAAAAAAGTATGTAACAGTTATTCATTAGGCATAATCACGTTACACGAAACCAGTTTCTCATTTTACTGTGCATTCCCCATTTAATATTTGTACTATGAATTGAGGATCAGATTTGAAACCGATTCAAGGGCCATTTTAGATCAATACACTACAAAAAAGCTTCATAATAGGTACATAAATGCTCCCCAAATCACAATTATTCATGCAAATTTCCCACTTAAAACTGTATATGCACACCATTTTAACTACAATTCTAGCTATATTTTGATTAAATTTCACAAAATTCACCAATAATTGGCAAACTTTATAGTCATAATTTGATTCAAGAAAATATAATGCAAACGCAGTGACGGATTTAGAGATTCTTTTTTTTTGAAGGGGGGCTGCAGAGACTTTAAATCTTCCAACTTTTCGGCTCTATTTTTCCAACTTTTTTTTGACAATTTTACCAATTTTTATGGAGAGATCAATAACATATAGAAAATGCAATCAAAATTGTGCTACTTATTCAAGAGGGGGGAGGGAGTGTGACGATAAAAAATATGATTTAATGTAAAATTTAAAAATGTCCATTATTTTGCTTGAAAAAAGTAAATTTACACTCAGTCCGAGTAAAACGAGGGCGAAAATTTTACCAAAAAAAAAGCAATCGAAAATAGGAATTTTTAACGAAACATCCAAAATAGCGAAAAACTCTCAACGGTATGACAAGTTTCACAGTTTGGGGCCGCAGTTGTTCGGTCAAGGTTATCAATTTGAGTGGGAGGTTACTGCAATCTGTGGTTCTTTTTAAAATCTTCATGAGGATTGATGCCATTTTTTCTGAGATTTTAGAATTGTACCTACCAAATTCTTTCAGTATTAATTTGCATATTCATGTTTTCGAGTAAGTATAAAACATTTCGGAAATGTATTAAATTGAGGCTAGGTATTCACGGGGGGGGGGGGGGGGGAAAAAA
>FIZU01038589.1:0-17607 GCA_900064475.1 Pseudococcus longispinus
GGGGGGGGGGGGGGATAAATACAAATTACATTGAGCCCAATTTGACTCTCGATGAACTCTATGAATGCCGCCCAGTGAAAATTGCTCAAAAAATGCTCTGTTAAACAGATCAGGGCTTCTCATATGGTGGTACATGTACCCCAAGGGGTACGCGGAGATGTCTTGGGGATACGTGACGACAATGTCAGCGAAAATGGAAATACAGGAAAGTATCGAAATCACAAATCTAATTATTTCGCGATAGAATGGTCTAAAAATCGCGAATGAATAACAAAAGTTGTAAAAATTGTTGAAATTTGCATAACAAGCATTCAAAATAAGATTAAAACGGCCAAAAAAAACACGAAACTCGTCAAAAATGTTGTTGAAATTACTTAAATGCCAACAAAAAACAGCAAAAATATGGTAAAAACATTCTAAAACTCATTACAATCGCCGTAAATTTTCGTAAAAATAGTCACAAAAATAAAATCATGAAAACTGGTGAAAATTTCGCGAAAATTATTGCTGTTTTCATTAAAATCATTTAATATGAAAAAAACTATCAAAAAATCATGAAAATATGTGAAACTATGTGGAGCTGTTTTCCATCACTTGAAAAAAAAAAAAAAAAAAGGAATATTCTCAAAAATGCTGAGGCTTGCGTTTGTTGTTCGTGTTAAAGAACTGGAGTATTGCACCCATGTTGGTGGTGGAAACAGAGAATTCGGCGAAATGTAGTTCTCCAATATATAATCTGTAAATTCGATGATTTTCTGGTTCTTCGTTGGCTGGTTAGTTATAATATCGTGTGTGCAGCAGTCTAAAACGTCATCAGAATTTATAAATGTGAGGCCAAAAAATGAGCTCGATATTTTTGAGGGATAACGCAGTTCACTTCCACGTGGTATCCCCTGGGTAATACTAAGAGGCTGTACACTAAAAACTCGGGACTCAACTCGTACTAGGGCTTTAAAAACATGGAACTCAACTCGTACCGGGGCTTCAAAAATGCGAGACTCAATTCATACTTGAGCTTTAAAATGTGGGACTCAACTCATACGTGTTTTCAGTTTTGGGACTCAACTCACTGACACCGCTATTTTTCAACCGATGCCTGCAGTGTTGACAAACTCAGCAAAGTTCACAAAAATTTGCGAACACGTTCTGTTCAGTTGAAGACTTGGGACTCGATTCCTGAAAAGCGTATTCGAGGCTTGGACCCTTAGACCAAGTACATGGTCTAAGCTTCGACCATATAATATAACACAGATAGCGATTACTAATGCAATGCAAAACCTGCGTTCTTGTAGAACAGAATAGGAACTCGACAAGGAGGTGCAGCGCCACTGTCGCACTTCTTTCTGTTTGGTTAATAAATTGTAAACAAAAATCAGCTGTATTGAAAACGGGATAAAAAGTTTTATCGCAGTGGTTTCTAATAGAGAATTCTTGATATTCTTTGGTAACAATACCTTAAATATAACAAATTTCAGCGGTAAAGAAGTGTGGTTGGAGGAGGGTAAAGATTCAAATTCCTTCAGACAGCTGACAAGCTAAAAACGTTTGGGATTTCATGATTTCCGTACCATCTCTGAAATCATTCAAAGGTCCAAAGGTCTTACGAAAGTTGTGCCTTTCGATTTTGAAATTTTATCAGACACCTTGTAAAGAAAAGCAGAAAACTTTAACTCGTCGAAGTAGGACTGACGGAACTGAGATTAAACGAATGGCTAAGCTTTCCGAGTGTTTATTCCGCATAATTACATTCGGATAAGTAAAACGAACAGGTCACAAATTAAGTTGAACGAATTTTCCATCATGCAAATGAGTGAGACAATTCCGAAGGCGGAATTGTTTTAATTAATTTTGCTCGCGCGACGCCGCATGGCACATCTGTTTTAAACGTTGGTCAAAGCGATCTGTGCCGCGGATGTTTGGTTTTTTAACGAGTTAGGTAGGACGTCACATATGAAAAAAAAAAAATCCTATTGGAGGCAAAAAAGCGTATAAAAAATTATATAGTCATCGGCAGCGGCGGCGACGTTTACTTGATAAAAACGAGGACGACGCGACACGACATCCCTTTGATATTGTTTTTTAGTCACTTCAGCCCCTGCGTTCTATCTGGCCGGGGCTCATTATGTTCGAAATTAAATTTCCATAATGGTACACGTCAGGTATTCATTTGCGGATAAATTGTATTTAAAGTTGAATTTACCACGACCAAACGTTATTTTACGGTCGTGTAATTAAAGTTGAAAAGTTTATTAAAGCTTTGGCATTCGCGTCGTCGTTACGCGCTTTTCAAAGGAAACAATTTTAAGTTTAGTCGCTGTCGTTCCCCCTTTCTCTGTGGCCCTTCTTCTATTTCTATGTTTTATGGCTCGATGTGTTTTGACAATTTTCGCGCTTCGTTAGCTCGTTATTTCAATACAATACTGGGTCGTAGTATGGTATAGGTGTAGAAGCTGGTTTATTTTATTTTTTTCCGAATGTGCAGAGGAAAGAGTTACTTTTTTGGTGTCGACTGATTTGGATGGTCTTTCGGCTGATGCACAATAAAGAGGAGATGATTTGGAAAACATTTTTTGCTTTAGCTAATTTTTTCATATGATGTGTAATGTAACTTTGAACTCACATGTACTTAAATTGTCATCCCCCTTAAGACTCTCAAGAGTGCAGTTATGGATCCTCAACTTCACCCCTAGAAGTTCGAGGAGACAGTAAATTTGTATGAAAGGGTTTCAACTCGAAGCATGTAACATATCAAAGAAAATTAGCAAAATCTAAGAACATTTTCAAAGCTTGAATTCTTGAAAAATTCGTGAAGATGTATAAATTTCTGATCTAAAGGGGAAAAAGAAAACGCATTCTACTTTAACGCACAATATCTACGCATATTGTTTACGTCATTTTATGGGCAGACGAATTGGAAAATTGGAAAAAAAACTTGTTTACTGTTAGTATTATATCATAATTGGGTTACCTACTCTGGGGCTAGTTATTGATGGTTTTGAGTATATACGGTAAAAAAAGATTTTATACCTATTTTTGAAATGAATCCAGATTGAGACTGTAAATGGGTATCATGCAGACTAATAGAAGACATGGTAGAAATGCTGAAAATTTCATAAAGCTGCATCGCAAATTTAAACGATAAGGAACACGCATACGCGTAAAGAAAAATTTAAAATCATCGAAACCTATTCCACACCATTCCAATCCCATCGACGTATTTCGTCAAGCCATTTCCCTCCATTTCACCGCCTTCCTGTTCAAGGAACCCAGTACTTTATTTAATAATAATAAGTTAAAGGGTAGAAAAAAGAGGGCATTTAAATGGCAGCCCAGTCCGAGAAAAAAGTAATCATATTAAAATTTTCAAAGATGAAAAGCCAACTTTTTAAAACGGTTTCGTGAAAAGTTTCACGTTTTTCCCCCACTCACCCTCGTCTCCACCCTCGATCGGTCTTTTTAAAAAACAGTTTATAAAATGTTTCTACGCGGTATTTAAGGTCTCGCCATACGCTACTCTCGCCTTTAAATTCGACCGTCGAGTTTTTTAAATTAATTTTTTAAATATGTTGAATATTTAAGCTGGTTTGAAATGTATTAAAACGGCGTATTTTCGGTCTGCTTTATGGCCTTTTTTTTGTACCCTGCGCCCCCTCCTTCGTTTTGTCATGCCGCCGCACTCGATATGTCGGGTGATATTCGACGCAGACCTTGGGTACCCAAGTTTTGACGTGTTTGTTGGGGTGACGCGACGATAAAGTTGGAGCACCCCCCACCACGTTCCCTAAATATCGAGAATTTTTCGCTTTTAGATTAAAACGCACTGTCAAGTGGAAATTTTCATTCGAAAACGTGCAGTGAACGAAAAAATCTGATTGGTTGAACGTTTTGTTGACACCTTGTGGTGTACTTTTTCCTTCTAAACGCGAACTGGAATATGTAAGGGTCGTCATAACACAGACGGTAATAGGTGGAAATCCAGTCATGATGCTAAGGCAATAAGAAGGATAAAAGGAAAAAATTACTTACCAGTGTTTGAAAACAAAAAAAATTGAAATAGCCAAGAAGACTGAACACTGAATAGTCGTAGTATTGACATGGATATGTCTTATTTGCTGAAGGTCATTCTGAAAATTTTGCCAATTTTTTTTTGTTAATTTTTCTTGTCCGTTTGATAATGGATCATTGACGAAGCTGTGAAGGCCCAGTCAGCCTGCTCGCCTTTTTTTCTCTCATTTAGTTAGCCGATTATTCTGTCGAGTATATCCTGTTAATTAGATCATGATACTTTTGCTCATTCGTCTTCTTCTGGCGTTCTCATTCTCGTGGCTCTGGCTTCTTTCCTTTTTTTTTGTAAATTTTTATTACTTTTCTTTGCGTTTAAGTAAAATTAACGTTCAAATGATATCTCATCGAAGGTCAAATGAACTTTGATTCCAGTTCATTATAATGCTGATCCAATTTAGGCTCTAAATATGTCAACGACTCGATTTCTGGTACGTTGATGCGAAATGAAAGATAGGCTGAAATCTTGATAAATTCTAATGACGATTTCCTCCGATAAACTTCTGAGTGTTAGATGACACATAGTTTAGATAAGAGACATACATTGGGCAGCTTTTTTTTTTTTTTTTCGGCTCACCGTAGTGGCGCGCCTTTGCTTTTCGCTTTAATCGCCAACTACGGATCATCGCCACTTACATTCTACAGTTGTTCCTTAATCTAAATAACACAGGTCTCTTCTCTTAAATCTAACTTAACTTAATAATGAAATAAAACAAAATGGTAACTCTTCTCTTTCCAAAAAATCGGGGTTTTTGTCTTGATCGGGTGGTTGTCATCTTTGGGGTAGTCGATATCGGGGTTGTCTTCATTGGGTAGTCTTCATTGGGGTTGTCTTCGTCGGTGTCGTCATAATCGGGTTCTCCTCTTTTTGTCACGTTCGGTATTGATCCATTTGGAAAGTCAGGTCTTTGACATTCCTGGCTCGTGCTCCTACAGAAACTCTTGGTCAGTCAGCCTCGCTTTCGCCAGGCTGGCACGTCTTCACGGTCAATGCCTCACTAGCGAAGACAGCGAATGGTCTGCCCTGTTGCCCAAGGAGCTTGGGATAGGGGCAGGGCCATTCCTCCAACATCAGGCTTTCCCTGAGGCGATCGCGGGCGGCTTGATGTCTTGGACACGACCACACTATGTGTGGTGTGTCTTCGACTTCGCCCGTGTCACACCTCAGGCAGACGGGGCTATCTCTGGCTTTCGCCTTCTCTTCCAGGTATATTCCAATGTCTCCATGCTCAGTTATTAATTGGGTCGCGTACGTATTCACGAATAGCCCCTCGTTCAGTCTGGCCCTGATGTTGGGTATAAAACGCTTGGTCTTATCCGCCTTGGATTCTGTCCATTGTGCCTGCCATTTGTCGATCGCGAGTTCGCGAAGCGCCTCCTTCTTCTTCCTCTTGACCGCCGTTGGAGTTCCGGCAGGCACTAAGGCGTACTGTCTTCGCCAGTCTATTTCCAGTTCGATCGGCAATACCCCCGCTATGACGTGACAGGACTCATGCCGAGTTTGCCTGTACGCGCCAATCACAGTGATCAATGCCTTTCGTTGACTGGATCTTAGCATGTCACGGTCATCCTTCACCGGCACGGTTCGGGTTTTTCGCATTAGCTCTCGTACAGTTAACGCAAGCCCCTTCCGTGGCATTGGTTTTGTCGGTCTGTCGGCAGTATTTTTTTAGATGGCCAAACTGCAGGCAGTTTGAACATCTAATACATGGGATATTGTTTTTGACTGGGCAGACAGTCCAGCATCTGCCCGCCACCATGAGTTTACCATGTCTGACGACAAGGTGCTGCCATGCCGCCGGGGACACTGTCGCTGTCGCGCAGCCTTGAGAGTTTACATCGTTCTGCTTGTAGGAGTTGATTTTGGTGAACTGCGCCTCGCAGCCCGTGGCGTTTAAGATGGCTTTATTTACGTCGTCAATAGTGGCCCAGTTTGGTAGCTTATGTACTACGATCTGGGGATTTCGTTTGCTTTTTTTTTCAATAGGCTGAAGCTCAGCGGCAACTTTCATCTGTAGCTTTTTTAAATTTTCTTAGTTGTTACATGACACTAGCACTCCACCACCTGCTGTAGGTTTCGCAAAGGACACTCCGTCCTTGTAAGGGTTAACGATACGTTGCAACGACGCATACGCATCATCCCCTTGTTTTTTGGATTTTAAGAAAATAGTATTCTCGTTGATTTTTTGTTTTGGATTAATTGTTTGGGTTATCTCGGGAGGGGGGGCTTTATTGATGGCTTTGGCTAGTTGTACTGGTTTGGTTGTAGCTTCGGCGTAAGTTTTTGGCTGGGTTTTTCTTAAACTTTCAACTTGAGAAGTTGGGTTGTCTTTTGATTTACTTTTTAGCAGTTTACTTTCTGTAGCTTTGGAAAGTTCTGCCGCGATTTTGGCCGCGGCATTTTTTATTTCCACTTTTACAGTCATTCACTCACCAGACACCCTATGCACTCGAAGAGACCTCAAGTACGCTCATTTTCTATCACAGTGGTATACTTTTAGCATAAAATGACTCCCTGGTACACCTAACCTAACCTACCTATACATCTTGAACCACATCGCCGAATCAACTCCGGGGCTCGTCCGCAAATCCCATGCTTGTTCGTTGCAGTTCCACGGCGACGCACTTCGGCAGTTGCAAATTAAGACTAAAAACACTCGACTACGACTATACGGGAGCCCGGCAGGCGTAGCAAAACTACTCGGCTTCATTGTTTTAACAAAGCGAACGAGCTTTAATTAAGAGACTATATAACGTAGCTGTGCTGTATAGAGCTAGGCAATTATAAAATGTGAAACTTTAATACCGCCTGTACTATTTCCTTCGATATAGTACGACTACGAGTACGAATATAGGTAGGTATATACAAAAGCGAATTGGCGTCAAAAGCGATTACACTCCTATGGGACATTCTTGTATTTTCTGACGTCATCGGCGTATAGTATGGTACGGTACGGTCTACGGTGGTGCGTGTTATAAAGCCTTTGCTCGTTGTAGAGGACGATTCGCTATCGTATTATAGTATTCGTGGCCCGCGAGCTCACCCCCCTAAACCGTGCTTCGACGCGTATCGATGCTAATTTCACATTAGTCTGCATTATGCATACATATTTGCCAAAGAGCGCCACGTACAGGGTGTTCTGGTAAGAGTGCGCCGCCTTCAAGCTAGAGATTCAGCTGCCCAAACTACACAAGTGTATGCATGTTTGCCAATCTCAAGATTTGAAGGGGTGAAGTTATGCACTAATGATGATGATTTTTTTCAGAACGTCGCCTCGTCACTCAGCTGATGATACAGATGGGCAACATTTTTTTGAAACTTTTTTGTAGACCTTTTTAATCTCTACAAATTAAGTTATATTCATGTTTTGCCTAACACTAAAATTGAAGGAGTTGTAATAGTTTGAAAATTTGTAGGGTTCGTAACTCCTTCAATTTTGTAAGTTGACAAAATTTTGAAATCTTCATTTCTTGTTGAGCTCTTTGAGCTCTACAAAATGTTTAGTCTAACTCCAAAATTGAAGGAGTTGCAACCATTTAAAAGATGAAAAGGGGCATACATTCTTGAAATCTAATTTTTTCTAAATAGTCTTGATGTTTTCAATTTTGGAGTTGGACAAAACATTATTAGCTCATTTTGTAGAGCTTAAAAAGCCCTATAAAAAATAACTTAAAATTTCTTCAACTTGCAAATTGAAGGAATTATGAAGTCTACAAATTTTTAAATCATTGTAGCTCCTTCAGTTTTTGAGCTAGGCAAAACGTAAAAATAACTCATTTTGTAGAGCTTGAAAAGTTTTACAAAGAAAATTGAAAAAAATTTTTGTCTATCTGTATTATCAGCAAAGTTATGACGTTCTGAAGAAATCACCTTCTTTATAGCATAACCCTTCCCTTGAATCTTACGGTTGGCAAACATGCATACGCTTTTGTAATTTGGACAGCCGAATCTCTGGTTTGAAGGCGATGCACTCCTACCCGAACACCCTGTACATGACATTTCCAACGATAACGATTACTTTCGGTAAGGTACCTAAGGAGATTTTTCTCCCTTTCTTTTGACGTACGTATGCGACATTTCGACGCTGTGTGAATAGAAGTGTAACGAGACGATGGTACCTATAGCATTTCTCTGTTTCTCCTTCTACGTTTTCGTCGCTTCAATGTAAATTAATGAAAATGAAATAAAATCGAAGTCATTTTTACAGCACGACGAGATGGCTGCTCTGCTATCATCGTCGTCGACGGTGAAAAAAGTTGTCGGAATGTTTGGATTGCGAGGCAATCGTACGCGCGTAACGATCGTCGAATTTGACACGCAGAAAAAAAAACTTTTCGACGTCCCTCCCTTACCCCTTCGCCTTGCCCAAAGAGTGGATAAAAAAGTTAGAAATCGTCGTCTGTATAGTCTTGCGGGGATTACGCCGAATAAATCGAGTCGTTAAGAGTACAAGGTACCTAAAGCACGGCTGTTTGTAGGAGGAGAGGGGGCGAATAGCGGTGGAAATTCTATAATCGAAATCGCAACGAGCTCGCTGCGCTCTTTATGCCGATATCCTGTTGATTTTGATTACACTGACGTGCGGATTGGGCGCGAGGGGGGCCGGTGGCTGGTTAAAAGCTGACGCAGCGTGCGATCGAATTTACACGCGCCAATACGATATTTTCAATTTCCAGCGTATAATATATCATTATTTTAATCGTATATGGCCCGGAATCGGATGCTGGGGAGGAATGGGAGGGGGCCTAGTCCACATATGACTACAGCGCGTTCCGCTATACACGCATTAATCATAATTACCCGCCAACTCGTCGTTCTCGTTCGATATTATACGACTACCTGGCGTACGTGCCGCGTATAAAAAGCGTTAAATACGCGAAAAAGATAAAGTAATTAAAACCTGGGAAAAGGGAAATGCTGCTAGCCGAACCCGATGAAAACTTTGTTTATATACCGACCGATGCGATAATATCGTTTCGTATAAATCATTATCCACCTATTTCCTTTTTCCTACGTAATAAAAATACCATCGCGTGGGCCTACTGCAGGTTTTCCTAACCCTTCGGGGATATCTGAAATTTTGGTGGTGTTACACCTGAAGATTAATACAATGGGTCGGATTGTGTTTTGCGGGTATTTTGAGTACCTAGTTTACTTACTGTATGTTTCTTTTAAAATAAGTTTTTTATGTTTGCAGCTAATTTTTCTTATTTTTGCAACTTGAACATGAAGACAATCCAATGGGTTTACCTTGTCTATTTACTATTGTATTTTTTTTCGAAAACTGTTGATAGTGGATCATGTACAAAAATCATCCAAACACGCCTAAAAAAAAATCTGGAAACATTTTTTCCCTCTTATATGGTAGCAATACAATTACGTATCTACGTACAAAAAATAAAATGAAAATTCGAAATTTTTTTTAGAAATTTTGAACCCATCTGAAAAATGTTGGTTCAAGTGAGAGACCCAAAGTGTTTTCCACGGTCTTTTGACGTCACCCTACAACTTTTTTTAGAATTCCTCCTCCAACTTCGCGAAAAAAAGTTGAAGATGACTCACCCATCATTCAAAAAAAAAAAAAACAACTCCACTTTAGGATCATCTTTCGTTGTTTTCAGTTATGTATCGTGACTACAGGCTCTCAGGAGACTGTCCTTTGATATGTAGATTTAGTAGAGGTTCCAGACGTATTTTTTAAGAATTTCGACCCTTCCTTTCACCTGGAAAAAACTCAAATCTAGGACCAATTTCCCCTATTTTCAATTTTTTATCATGATTACAGGCCATCTAAATCAACCTAAGAAGCCGTTCATTAGGACGGGTGGAGCGCGACCAGTTTTTTCAATGATAACAAATCTGTTAATTTTATCACTAATTCATCTCTATTCAGCTTTCTTATTTTGCATAAAAATAATGCTCCATATCCGTTAGTTTCGCAAAGTGTCAATTACTCGAAAAAATCGTACTCCGTCCTCTCCCCATAACACAAACCCTTCATCGCACTTGTATAATGTAATTATAGCCGGAGTTTGGTCTCGAAGAACGAGAAAAATACCAGCACGAGGAGTTCTTACAGGCGATAATGACCACCTCGATACTTCTGGCTCGTGTCGAGTACCACAGAAGAGCAAACTCGTCCGCCGAAAATCTTTCCTTGTAGTTATGTTCTCTCAAAATATACGTACTTATCTACAACGTGCTCGTGTTAAGAATACTCGTCATAGAAGGTTCAACACCTACCCAAAAGGGATGGTTTTCTTCAACTGCTCCTTACCCTGGTACCTCATATCTATCTAGATTCGGTCGCACTATTTACGTAATAATCTGATACAATGATGCGGTGAAGTGCGAACGTGACAAAATATCGTTCGTCGAGGACATTTTCGAAGGCTGAAAATTTTAACGTACTTCGTTAACTTTTCACTGGCAAGAGCTACTGAGATGATGAGTTGACGAACTAAGGCGAGGTGAAGTGAAACGAGGAGATTGTAAATCTGCACCTTGTACCGTGGCCGGATATTAAACCGATGAAAAACCGCTAGATTTTCTCGCCGGTGGTCTTTTAAAAAATCATCGCGGATAATGAAACGAACGAAGGAAGGGTTCGTTGTCGACGAAATTTCTCTTATTTTCAAGACGTCTATAGAATGCGAGTCATTTTTTAGGTTTATTCGTTATGAAACCTCTCACTTTGTCAGTTTTCTTGCAAATTACTCGAATACGCTTCTGAATATCTCAGAATAACCATCGGATTCGAATTCAGCGACCTCGAAAACCATGAAATCGATATGCATGACGATTTTTTATCATGTTTCGTTTTCACTCCCCACCATTATCTCCCCCACCCTGTACAGAATGCTCTCAAACTTGAAAGAAAGATTTCAAGGATCGATACTTGGACAGTTGCAGTATGAATCAGTGATCAGCAAGGACGATCACACCCACTTTATTCCTTTAACTTACCGAAATATTGGCTCTTTCTATGATATTTTTTTTACCCTCTTCTACCCTTCCTCCCCACCAAATGATTTTTTTTAGCTCTTGAAGTTGGTAAGAATGATGAGGCGAGATTTTCCACGCAATTAATACACAAATCAATAGCTGAGAAGTTTATCCTAATAAGATGTGGGAAATAATTCACATTTAGGGGAGTGATAAAAAGGGGGAAGGGCGGGGGCCGGGGTTAAAGTTCAAAAATGATAAAAAATCGTGTCGTATATCAAAATGTAGGTTTTTTGGGTCGCTGATTCCGAATTCAAGGTTAATTTCAAGATTCAACCGAATGTGCTCCGACACAGGGAAACATTTTTTGAAAAATGCTACAAAAAATGGTCACGTTTGTTGATTTACGTAGTATAGGGTTTTTCTAGGTCGCCGATTTCGATTCCATCGTTAATTTTACGCCACGATGGAATTTATTCCATTAACTGAACAAAACGGGCGTTAATTATGAAATTCTCTCGTTAGATTTTCATTTATAAAAACTTCTAAAAATAACTCGCCGATACAACAGCGTGTGATATCCATTATAGCGTATACCAACGTGGAATTTTTTGTGAACGAAACGAAAAAAAAAAAATCAAATCGCGAATCGTTAATCGAGGTATATTACGTCGGCGAGGGACATTTTTGTTTACAATTACGATGCGATAGAGTTTAAATAAAAGCACGCGCACACAAAGAGCGTATGTCGACGGATGGCGAACGAGAGTGAAAAATTGAAAAAAATTAGATAAAAGCGAAAAAGTTTGATTTTTAGTTAACTCGGTGGCGAAACGATACGAAAAAGTTAAATGGTTCGTTTAATTTTTAAACATATTTTTCAACGGTAAATTACAACAACAAACTAAAACACCGCATCTGCTCACCTATCAATCACGATAAAAACTTTGCGAGTAAAAATTTTCAGCTTTAAAAAAACTATATAAATATGTAGGGGCGGAGCGGGACGCGCGAATACGTCAAGAAAGGGGGTGTTTTTTCACTCGTTCGCGTTATTTCCGAATGTAAATTAAGAATACGAAGGGCTTAATCCGTAAAATCGACTCATTTATATCTTTCACCCTTCCTCGTCGACGATCACCCGCCTCTCGTACATTTTTCAATTGTCGTTAAACTTTGTAAATCTTTTACGAGCGTTTTTTTCTTCCTCGCGCAACATTTTATTAAAACAGTTTTGAATAAATTCAACTTATCCTTTTTAAAAAGTTCTCAGAAGTAAGAAAGTTTGCCATTTTATAAACCGTCGCACACTGGCGCATACATACACCGGCGGCTCATAGATTCTTATACTGTGAAGTCTACGACGCGACGCGGAAGGAGACGAAGAAGGGAGAGAAGCGGGCGAAAAATACTCCGACGTCGCAACTTTTAATGTTTTTTTTGCGCCGTAGTTCTTTTCTTCTTCTTGGCTTCTTTTCTTTAAAGGTATACGTATTTTTTTTTTTACACCACGGTGGTAAAAATATGTCTAACATACAAGTTAATGCGCGAAATACCGTACCAACTTTATTGTCGTAGATCACGATTACAATACGTAGACAAGACGATTCTCAAAAGGCCAGTTTGGCGTAGTTATCACGTTTTAAAATTACTTACTTTTCTTCGCGATGTTGCTAGTCGTTTTCTCGCTGATAGTTTAGGAGTTTTTTTTTTTTGTGTAGATACGTATTTGTATTATGACGTCGTCGTTTGGGCGCGTATTTTTTTTATTATTATTTTCCGTGTTTTTTTTTTTACATCTTGAGAGCTATAGGCTTCTTCGTTCGTAAAAAATACCTCCGGCTTGGTTTCCACTTACGTCGTAAACATGCTACTTATCTGCGAAATATCTTTTAGACGAATTTCTACTTTGAATACGGAAATGTATCTATGTGTCTGGATTGATGAAGGGGTTCGCGAGGTGTTTGAGGAGAAGATGTTCAATTTCTCTGTGTTTCCGAGATCCCTTTGTTAATCGAGGTATCTGCGAAATTCAACAAAAGATGTAATGGAATTTTCTCCTCTTTGAAGGTGTGCAAGTGTTTCAGTGAGGGTAGCAGGGATGGGAGAAATAGGTACCTTGACCAATTGACCTATTCAAATACAAATACGAGTAGAAATAGGTACCTAACAAACCCAATTAATTGAAATTTCAAAAATGTATTTAAAGACTTAGCTTATTTAAATACCTTATTACTGAAATTTTTTTTAAAATAAATTTTTTAAATTAACTTAACACAATACCGCAAAAAAAACTTACTTAGGTATAACCGTATAACTTATAAGCAAAATTAGTTCGTTGAAATTTGAAATAATTTCTCCTGAAATTAAGTTTTGGTGTGAACTTTAATTAATAGTTTGACATTTCTATTTCTGACGAGTTTCAATCAAATTTTTTCGAACTTGCAGAAATAATAGGCAGTATCAAAGATAATTTATGGAATTAAAAAAAAAATTCGAGCACTTTTCAATGTCAAATGGGCATTTCAAGCTTTCTAACCGCCATTTTGGTAACCCCTTGCGGCATTTTAACCTTTCAGAGGAGCAGTTCTGAAAAAATTATATATTGTGTACCTAATTTAGATGTACAACCTCATATTTCTGTCGAATTTTATATCGTGGTGCGTCACGAAAATTCACAAAACCACCTATCCCCCCTCCTAGATGATCATTTCTAGTCGAAATGATTTTTTTTTCTTGCAATATATCATCTATGACGTCTAAATACTCCATAAACCTTAATTTGGACCAGATTCGTTCATTTTCCCCTTTTTAAAATTTTTTTTCCTGAAATTCCTGAAAGACGCCATTTTGGGAATCCACAATCTCCTCTAAGATGACCTAGGGACCGAAAAATCATGTTGTCAAGTCGATATCCATCATATATTGCAATTTCAGCAAAATCGAGAAACTTATATTTTTTTCAACTCATCTTATGTAAAAAATTTTCGAGTCTAAAATACTCAATTCGAGAAAAAGAGCAAAATATCAAAGTTACTCGATACTCGATTTTGCTGAAATTGCAATATGCGATAGATATCAACTTGAAAGCAGTCCGGGCATAATTTTTGGGCCCTGGGAGTTCCCAAAATGGCAGCAATTGTGTATTTCAAAGAATAAAAAAATTGAAAAAATGAACGGGTTATGAAAGATGTGCACTTGGACACCACTTTCATTTCAGATGTAGGAAAAAATGAGGTATGAGAACTATTTTTTCATATAAATCAACTATTTTATTGAGTGCAAAATCGAATTCTCATGATTTCAAAATAAACGTCATTCTAAATGAAGATGGTGAAGCGGGGGGAAGGGGCCGGGGGGTGGACGGAAAAATTACACTGTGTATTTCATAATTGCTTCAAAATAAGTATTTTTGAAATTATAAAACTTACCTACCTATTTGAACTAAAATCGAATTATCATTCTAAACAGGGAGAGGTTTGAACAGAAAAATTACTCGAATTGGAAATTCGGCTATCGTAAAACCATTCACCTGCCTATGTCTTCGCTTTAAATCAATTCATCCGTTTAATTAATATGCTGAAATATTTGACGAAAGCCTCATCAACCTTTACATCAGCATTTTTCTCGACGACTCGACGCGACGACGAACAAACAGGCGTGAAAATCTGTCGAATTTGTAAACTGCGCGTCTTTCGATATTAGAAAATATACGACATAATTTATCCGTATTGCTTCGCATCTCACCGCCGAGAAAACTTTTGAATCGGGGGGTGTACCTAACGTGTGCGCCTGTAAAGTTGGCGAAATTTTTTGTATGACGAATTTCGTCTCCTCGTCTCTCTTCGCCAAAGTTGTCTACGCTTCGTTATGTACGTTCTACATAGATTTCTACAGTTAATTATTAATATTCATTAATAACGAGGCGGCGCCAGTTTTAACTTTTCTCGATACGTTCGTATGGTACTACACGAGGTGAAATTTTCTACTCCAAGAGTCTTTTGTACCTTAGTATAAAGTATAGCAGCGAAAAAAAAAATACACGGTTACCTAAGCGTGGCGCTTTTCACACGTGTACAGCGCACGTCAAAAAGAGACATACTTTTGCAAGGGTTTTCCGCCGACGATGTCGGTAAACTTTCGCTTATGTGCTATGTGGCTAAAAGCCAACTAATTTGAACGTAAACACGAGACACGAGGACGCCATCGTTTTATCCAGCTTTGAATTATTAACTGGGTGAAAAAAATTCGCTATTACTTTATACTTCTTTCGTCGCCATCGTCATCGTCGTGTTAGGTACATACATAGTATGCTCCTTTCTGCAGACTGTACACGTGATGGGAGTCGTAGGTACGTAGACGTACGTACGTGAGTATATACATGTATGTATAATTTACCTACTGTTCACGTAGCACGTTGGTATAAATGTTTGTGCTGGTGCATTAACAATTCAAAATAGTATACTCGCGCATCGCACCAGAAAATACAGTGACAGGCAGATATAAACTCAACGTGTATATATCTCCAAAGCGAGTCTAATTATCGAAATGTAAACGTTTAAATTATTTATGCGACGAGTATGGCGCGATACTCTCTCTGTCGTGAGCGACATAATTATAGATCGAGCATCGAAGTCGTAGGTATATTATAATACGTCAAAATCGGTTCGATCGGCTGTATGATTTCTTATTTACATAATCGTATATTAATTAATGAAAAACTCTATAAGGTAATAATAATTTCAAATGGCATATTTGTTTTTGAAAAGGTGAAAATGCTTTCCATTTCGAATATGTTGAACTTCATATCACATAGTGTAAGCAGTTAGCATACGAAAAGCAAGGAGCATGTGATTTTTCTTTTGGCATGAACCAAAATAAAATTTTGGGGAAGGGACCATTAAAAAATGTCCTTAGGGGGCGAGCAGGACGGGGATTTAGTAGTGAAAATATCCATATTTCTGCACGTTAAGTGGTGAGGGGATGTTAGATATCATTTCCATATCGACCCTTCTGAATTGGCTGCGTACCAACGAGTTGAGTCCCAACAAAATATTTTCTAAAATCGAATAGGTGAGTTGAGTCACATATTTTTAAAGCCCTGGTACAAGTTGAGTCCCGAGTTTTTAGTGTACAGGCTCTTAAGGTTACCCAGGGGATACCACGTGGAGGTGGACTGCATTATGTCCCAAAAATATCGAGCTCATTGAGAGTATTCTCGTCGTAAAATATTATTCAGTACCTATTTCATTAAACTTCAGCAAAAATTTATCCTTTAAAAATATCGGGCTCATTCAGAGTATTCTCGTCGTGAAATATATTTATTTTCGATTAAATTACTTCGGCAAAAATTCTTGTAGCTCACCGCTTTTACGAATTATAATCTTGTCATCAGATTTTGATTGAATTTTAATATTTCCCGTGAAGCATGTGCGACCAAATTACGTCAAAAAAAAGACAAAAATACGTCGATTTTGCGACAATAATACGCGTGGTAAAAACACTGTAAATTTCCCCTTGGTACCACCTTTTTACCACGACGACGTATTACCGACGTTACGTGACGCCAATAGCACGAAACCGACACGAAACCGGTTGATTTCTGATTCTGTTTCGTGCCAAACAATAGATTTTGTACCTTGATAGGTGTACCTAAGTTTTTTCACATTCAAAAATTTCGAAAAAATTTCTAAAAATCTTCCAATCCTCCTAGACGGTTGCCGGTGACGTGGAAAGAAGGGAGATAAATTTTTAGGGGCGTACGACCCTCGCTGCCCGAAATTTCGAGGTGACGAACACTCGACCGAGGCTCGTCTAGGCTTCATCGCGTGGACGTGCGTCGAGCTCGTAACTCGGGCCGCTGTGCACGTACGGCCTCGAAATTTTTTCCCTCACCCCTCCACAATCCCCCAACTCCATTTCGATGTGTAGAAAAATTTTAGAATTTTTTTTTGAAGTTTCACAAAATCCAAGAAAGACGAGTAAATGCCTACAGAAAACTGTCAAGTTTTTTCACTTTCGAAAATATTTCTGAAAATTTTCTCATCCTCCCTAGACGGTCGCCGGTAACGTGGAAAAAAGGGAGATGAATTTTGAGGGGCATACGACCCTATTTTTTACATAACGTGATATAAGGAGGTATGTAAAATGTAACAAACATGTTTTATTTTTCCTATAAAAAAAGTTACATGGTATGATGAAACATAATAATTATAGGGTTAACCGTTCTAAATCCATCATTAGAGGCTCAGGGAAAAAAATTTGAAATTTACGATGTCCGTTTTGAAACACGTTCTCCTACAATTGTTGTGTTACAATAATGTGTCCCTTTTGCAACAAGCTTCTGTAATGGTGTATACCTCCAAAGGATGCCCTGCAAACATAAAACAATACTATTGCTGCGCAGTCTAAATTGAAATCATGTATTTTTCAGTTGCGATAACGCACCATTTTTTAGAATTTTATGTAGTAGTAGTCCTGGTTTTGTCTGCAATATGATTAGAACCTCGGCCTGTGCACCGCTCAGTTCCCTTAAAATTAGAAAACGTAGCTATAAATTTCAGCCATTTTGATTTTTTTTTCCTCCTCGACATTTCGTC
>FIZU01038596.1:0-13869 GCA_900064475.1 Pseudococcus longispinus
GGGGGGGGGGGGGGGGGGGGGGGGGGGTGCTCTCTCTCCAAATTTCATTTCTGACCAGAAAATTAAATTTTTCATTTTTTTAATGAAAAAATTCTCTTTTCCAATTAGTTGAAAAAATATGCATAAGTACCTAGACCTACTAAGGTGGGACGCGAAAAAAGAACCTATCTCGAATTTCGATCAAATTCAAAGAGTTGGTTCATTTTGAGTTGAACCCCTCCCCAATTTTAGCCTCCTAGCTCAAAAGGGGGCTGAAAGCCCTCAAAGTGGGATCGCTTTTGAAAAAACGCGGTTCTACTTTCGATTTTCGTAAGAAATTGATTTTCACCATAAAAAATTGGGAAATTTTGATTTTTTATAAAAATCGAAATTTGGCTGCACAGCAATGAAAAATAATCGGAATAATTGTTTTCATTAGTGTAATACAGGATTTTTAGTTACGGGTTTGAAACCAAGGGGAGAGGGGTATTTTTTTGTAAATCAAAAATCACAATTTTTCAGCACTTCGCAAACTTTTGACCCCCTGATAAGATAACTTTTTAGGAGTGTGCCCGAGGTAACACGCAGATGGCATTATTCAAAAGAGGCTAAAAACTGCGTTTTTTAAAAAAGTAGTCCTACTTTGAGAGCCTCTAATTCCACATCCCTTTGAGCTAGGAAGCTAAAAAAAAAGTTGGGAAGATTTTCAATCCAAAATCAACCACCAATTTGAATTTGGTCAAAATCCGAGGTATGTTTTTTTTCGCACTTCGCCCTTTTAGGTATACACAGTACTGGAAAAGTAAAAAATGGTCTATTTTCGATAGAAAGTGGATCAGGTAGATGAAGGTAGGGGGAGAGGGGCAAAAAATTCAAAATTTTCAAACAGCAGAAGGGCATTTATAAGATAATGTTGAAAAGCCTTGAATTTTAGTTCCATTCTCATCTACTCGTATTGAGGTCCTATTTGGTTTTAGATAAAAAAATTCTAGAAATAGATTCAAACTGTCAAAAAACGTGGACTGCGATAGGTACTCAATTAAAAATCCTGTGTCGAGCTTCGAACCTATTGGAGCTATTTTTGTGTTTTTTTAATGAAATAACATCATAAACGGATTCAGGAGTTCAAAACAACGTAGATTATTTACATTATTGGGTAGTATTGAAAAACTTGCACTTCTAGTCCCTTTTTCGTTCTATTACGAGTCCTTTCTATTAAATTCAAAGCCCAAAAATCTCTGAACCAGCGATGAAGTAGAGTTTTATGGAGATGGAGCAAAAATTAAATATTTCTTACTCAACATGAAATTTTTTTCAATTTTTTCTATTCAAAATTTCAGATTTCATTTGAAATTTGCGTTGAACAATTTCAAAATAAAGTACTTTTTGCTAAAAACACGACTAAATTTTTATACCTACTTAACTTGATACAAGTGAGAAAATTCTAAATTTCGAATCCACTCCATCTTCATCATAAGAATTTAAAAAACCTCTTGGGGACATTTAAAAAAATTAAAAAAAAAATTTTTCATTATGTATTCATTTTTACGAGATTTTTTTTCGGTTTCAACTTTCAACTAACTCGTAAATCAGGTTCGACTGTTCTCTCGGGATGGAAAAATTTCGAGAATGAGAGTTTCCGGTTTAAATAATTTCAAGTAAGTAATTCGTCGGCGTAGGCCTATATTCTCAAAGCTCCAAACCCATCTACTTCGCCTTTGATAGGGCTTCAAAGTCGAAAAAAATTACCAATGACCCAGTTTGAGAAATTTTCCTGATGTATCAATATTCTGCTTTCTTTCTAAATTGTTGTTGTTGTTGTTTGTTTGTTTTTTAGGGGAGGGAATTGTCAACATTTTTACACTTTTCTCGGTATTATTTCAACGGCTGAATAAATAAAATTTATGGGATCGTCTAAGCTTCAGCTTTTATGGATAAAATTATGTAAAATTTTTAAATATGTATACTTCAGAGAACCATCATCATTGACGATACATACAAATATTTTGAGACATTTCAAAAATAATCTTTTCCAAATTTTAAAATTTCAACACAGAAATTGAAGATTTAAACAAGATTATTTTTATTTCATTCTCATAATATACCTATACATAACTCACTTGAAGGCAAAACATAAGAATTATTTTTCGTGGGAGCACAACAAAAAAAAAGTAACAAAATTTTTCAAATTTTCACCTAGAAAAATTGTAGCTGTTTTTTTCAGATGATTTTGATAAAAAACCAAACACGTAACGATAACGACACAAAAATTTGGTAGGTAAGATTTTTTTACTTTTTCAAGTTTTGAACAAAGTCTTTTTTCTTCGTTTTAAA
The DNA here is from genome assembly GCA_900064475.1 of Pseudococcus longispinus. Classification (NCBI taxonomy): domain Eukaryota; kingdom Metazoa; phylum Arthropoda; class Insecta; order Hemiptera; family Pseudococcidae; genus Pseudococcus; species Pseudococcus longispinus. The sequence goes on from FIZU01038596.1 coordinate 2,314, forward strand.
CGTTTTTTATCACGTTTTCTACTATGCTACTTTTTTCAAAAAAAAGGCTATTTTTCAGTGGTGGAACATAAAAAAAATGGAAAACGTTCAAAACATTTAAAATGATTTTGAAAATTTAACGGAATTACATTTCTCCGTGCATAAGACATTTTTTTACAACCTTCCCTTCTTAACAGATTTGCTATCGAAAAGACAAAAAAAACAACAACAAAATAATACATCTCAGTATTCCCAAATCTACGCAATAAATTTCCATAAAAAATTAATTTTTTACAAACCCCTACAAAAAATCTAAAACCCCCTCGAACTAGAATAATTCAAAATTCCGCTACACATCTCCATTAAGTCGTGACAATCCAACCCCTAGTAAACAACGAAATCTCGCCCGGCGCATATTCGGGTGGAAAAAATCCTCATCCGATGTAAAATATTAATAATCAAAAGCAAAACGGAGGCTTGGCTGAAATACTCGTCGACTCGTAGGTATTTCAGCGAAATACACGCACGTTGACAAAAAGCACACCTCTCGAGTTGCCAACATAGGAACGAAGAACACTGCGTTATAAACTTTCTTTTTTCTCTTTTTCCTCTTCTTTTTTTCACCCGAGTAATATTAGACTTCTACAGAGTTATTAAGATGAAAAATTCACGATTCCATTTAAAGCGACATTTTCGTTGAAAAGGCGTAATTTTACTGCATAAAGCGAGACGGCTTCAGTGGTTAAAGGGTAACGCCCTTTATACTGAATAACTCCGACGTTTAGAGCACTTTTTTTACATCATTTTTTATCTAAACTACACTACGCGCACTTGTATCTACATAGACAGGTGACGGTGAAAGCTTTCTTTAATACTCGTAGCCGTTAAGTACACACGTAAAGACTATAAATATTTCAACCATCGATAATTTATTTATATCGGGAAACCTAACAAAAGCAGCATCTTTTTGACAAAAAAAAAGCCACCGCCGTCGCTGGGTTGTAAAAGAGGCTCGAAAAAAATAATAAAAACGACCTTTTCGACTCCGATTCACAGTTGATATTGTATTTACACGAATAAAAACACCAATATCCAATATCGAAAAATCAACCTTTCGAGTCCTTTTCAAGTGACAAAGTAGATTTTCATAAAGACTTTTTAAATACGCTATTCATCGACGGCGAACGAGAGAGGCGAAAGAAAAAGCAAAAAATGATGCTAATGCGACGTTTAGTGGGAGTATATTGTTATACCCTACGAATACACAAAAAAACTCTATTGATTTCGTCGAGAGGTCTTCATTTTTTTCCCCAAGTGTTCCCATTGATTTGTAAGTGTTAAATAGTTCTCAACGATTCAATGGTGGTGCTAATTTACTCATCACGTTTTTGTGTACGATACAAAAAAAAAAGAATGAATAGTCGAAGGAGTAAATTTAATTCAAACCGAGTGAAATTTTTTCCTTTTTGGGTAGATACCCTTTTTTTCTCCATTTAAAATCTACGTACGAGTCTATTTTCTCGATGGTTATACAACAGAAGAACATTAGGAACCTTATGTGCTTCGAAATATTCCAAACATTCGTCAAAAATTCCCAACTTCTGGTCGAATATACTTCAATTAACTCGAGTAATTCGTGGCTTAATTTTTCAACGAATACGTTCAACCCGAACGTAATAATTTACAGACACATATTACGTATAAAAATCTCACCGTTGCAGCGCCAAAAAAAAAAAAAGTAGAAAAACCTCGACGAAGATTTCTTTCGCCTCGTTTAACATGTACAATTTTTAAATACACTTTGCAGCCATGAACGCCAGCCAGTGTTAAAGATAGTTCCACGTTAAAAGGATATACGGTCGGAGTGGGTAAGTTAACGAGAGGGATTTCTATTATATATTTCATAAAGCGAAATGCGTTCTTCTAGCATCCATCAGATCCTTTCATTAAATATTTTATCGTCGGCGGTGTAATGAAATAGGTCTTCATTATTTCGACAAAATAGCACACGGCGTATCCCGGTATCAAAGGCATTGTATTTTTTTGTTCCTCTCTCGTGCATATTACACATTACACGCTTTCCTCGCGTATATAAAGTACGGCGACCAAAGCAAAGGATCCGGATAGATTAGGTATAACAACAGCAGGTCCCGACAGGCCGACAGGTCAGTCAGACGGTGAAAAAAAAAGTCTCTTTCAGATATGTAATTGCTTCGGAGATGGCGTTCATTGTTCGAGTCCACTTTTGGCGCTGATGCTGATGGTGCGCTTTCAACGGGTCGACGTACTTTACATTTATCGGCGCACGCGATTCCTGCGGACTCGTCTCTTTAAAATTACCTACGTAGGTAGGTACGAATTGCGTAATATCTCGAGCCATGCCACATTATACTTGGATGGACAAAGATGCCATCTTCAAACAAATGTATTTACTTTTGTCCTTCATAGAGAATTAGGTAAACGAAAGATCTCAAGAAATTTTGGCAACAGACGTTTGAACAAATTGTATACGAAATTCGTGCAGATATTTCAAATTTTATGTTCACGTTTCATGAACGAGGTTGGGGAAAGGAAGAGAATTTTTAAATACCAGATTCGAATTTGTAAACATTATTCGACGAAAAGAAAAAATTGTAAAAGTAAGTCAGGATTTGAACTCAGCATTGCCAAAAATGTAACAAAAAATATGCTATATGATTTTCTAGATTTTTTTGAATTTGGGCCAACATTTTGGAGCGTAATGCCCCCAGCAGTTTCAAGATCTCACAACAAAAATCATTATTTACATAAATTTGATAACCATCAAATGGCAAAAGATGTCATTTTTGACATCAAATGCTAAAATCAGTCAAAATTAATTGCAACATGATGTCAAAAATGACATCCGCCCTGCATAGCATTAAAAAATGCAACGTGATGTCATTTTTGACATCTGCACAAGACAAGGTGCTAAAGTGAGAGAAGAATGACGAGTTAAGTTAGCTAATTGATGTCAAAAATGACATCATGTTGTATTTTTGGTCTAATTTTATACAGTGATGTCAAGAATGACATCATGTTGCAATTTTTTGATTGTCTTCTGAAGGTAAACAGGAATTTTTGTAGATTTTTAAAGCACTTACAGGCATCGTAACTGAAATCTTACCAAAAAAAGAGTAAATTTAAGTAACAAGTTTGCAGCAAAAAAAGTAGTCAACTAACGGAAATTTCCATTCTATGGCTGCAGGCCAGAAAATTTTTTTGATTTACATTTTGGCGTTGTGAAATTTTGTAAACTTGGATGACTTTGTGGACTTGGAAAATTTCAGATGGTAAAAGTGGTTCAAACATTGTAAAAATCAATAAAATCTTCATATTATTTATTTAAAATATGAATAATATTATCGGTCAAGAAATTTCATATAATCAGTGTAAATATTGTAAAAATTGTTTAAAAGGTGGTATATAGTTGCTTAAAATTGTCAAAACTTTATGAAAAATTTTGAAATTTTTACAAAAAATATTTAAAATTTGAAAAAAAATTATCAAAATAATAGGAAAATTGTAGAAAATTATGTTAGAAATTGTCTAAATGTTGACAAAAGTCAATAAAAGTATTGTAAAAAAGGTGCAAAAATTATAAAAATCATCGAAAATTTTATAAGAATTTTTGAAATTGTCATAAAAATTGGTCCAAAAAATCAAAATTTTCAAAATTTTTATAAAAATCATTTGATATAATTTGAAAAATATCCCCCCTCTTAATTTCACACTACTTACAGAATTTTAAAACATAGGACATGTTTTTTCTCTTTGTTCTATTTGCAAATCATTTCTATACATCAACCTACCTAATTTTTTTTTTCCAATTCAAATTTCAAAAAATTTGTGTTAGTCTGACAAAATGTCCGAAAGTCAGTATCAGTTCTAAAATTGTCTACTTCCAAATGGACAGTAAAAATCTGAAAATATTTCAAGGTCAAAAAAGTCTACAAAATATCAAAAATTTAATTCTCCAAAAAGTCTAAATTGTTTGTCTAACAACTCTAAAATTTTCCAACGCCAAAAAACCAAGTAAAAATCTTAAAAAATTTTGAAGTCCGAAAAAGTCTGGAAGTCAGCATTATATCTAAACTTTACAATTCCAAAAAGCCTATGGAAATGTCTAAAAGTCAGGGTGATAGAATTCATAAGTCCAAAAAGTCAACTCACAAAATGTCCAAAAGGTAGAGTGAATTCTAAAATTTTCCATGTCCCAAAAGCCTGTGGAAATCTGAAAGTTTTTCCAAGTTCGAAAAAGTCTAAAAGTCAGATAAAAAAAATACGAAGGTTGTCGAAAATATTTCAATTATCGAAATTTTTACAAAAATCCTTAAAAATGTTGTAAAAACGGTAAAAAAATCACCAAATTTGTCAAAAAACGCATAAAAACTTCTAGAATTTTCGCATTCTCCAAAAGTTTCATGACCTTTTTAATATTTTTGCGTTATACTTACCAATTTTTATGAAAATTGGCGAAATTGTAACAGAATTTTCGATTGTTTTCAGCATGATCTCTTGACCGTTATTTTGAATGATTTTATTTTAATGAAAATCTCAAGAATTAAGAATTTTAAGGATTATTCCTGCTCCAAGTTTTTAAATTTTTTTTAAAGAACTAGATGAGACAAAATTTTTTAAAAATTGACTTGAATTTCTTTAAAATTTTTATTATTGATTTTTTTTTCAACTTGAAATTCATAAAAAAAACAACTTTCAGAAATTTTTGGAGAAAATAGTAACAAAAAGTAATCGATTATGATGCCTGAAAGTATATTCCTGGAGTTTTGTAAATTCTTGAAAATTGAGCTTTTCTCAAAGTACTCGTAGTACAGTTTTTGAAACTTTCATGGGTGATTTTAAATCTTCTTCCTATGCTCTTTAAACTTCCGGTTGCTTATTTTTGCTACCTACTACCAATCTCGACACACACTTCTTTAGAATAGCAAAAAATCTCTAAAATGAAAAAAGTTCCCCTTAAAGCCTATCCTTCTTCAGGGTTAAAAGAGAAACAGCGATGTTTTCTTACTTTTGGGATGGGAGAGAAACTCGTAAAAAAAGTTTGAACGAAATCGAATTGGGAAGATCCAAGTTCAAATAGTTTCGTCCGAATTAAAAGAAATGACTGGGGTTTTGAGTTTTTTTTTATTGACCTCCTCAGCCCAAAAACATGTCCTTGTTAAAAAATTTTGGAAAGTTTTTAGGTAAGTATTAAGAATAAATGACGATTTTTCTCTACCTTCTAATACAGATAAATTTCCAAACATAAAAAAACAAATTGGTCATTTTTTTCCTAAAATTTTTTTTAAAGTTTTGAGATTTAAAAATTTGTCCACTTCTTTCTGAGAAAATTTGTATAAATCACATTTCTTTTCACTAGTTAGCACCACTTTTTCAATACTTTCACTACATTCGTCGAACTACATAGTTAGGCACCTTGTGCATCGTCAAATACCCATATAACTTGAAATTTTATTTGTAAAATGACTTTTTCTCGAAATTTTCAAAAATATATTTTTTATAAAAAGCTTCAAATTCTTTACCGGACAATTTTATTAAAAATTTTAATCCTTTGATCGTAGGAGTACGCAACTATCACAATCATATCGAAAGTTTGTGACAATATTTTATTTTTCACTTCGAATTTTTTTCATTATTTCTTTTTCAATTTCCCTAATAAGTAAGAATTGAATATTTTTTATTGAAAAGTTGTAAGGACAGGTATTTTTTTTATAACTTGATAATTTTATGCACAAAACCTGTGAAAAATAACTGGGGTTGATTTTGGTCGCACTTTTGATACGTACCTATGGTACCTTATTTACGAACGCATTTTCATCAAAGTCGAGAAACAATTCCATCTTATACAGTAGTTCATTTTGTAGGGACAGACGACAGAGATCATACTATGTTTAGAAATCGTTGGAGAACATCGAATTTCTAAGGGTTTCATTACTTTAGTACGATAGAATACGAAAAATAAACGATAAAAATATATCTACAAGAAGAAATTTCGACAAAAAAATTATTGTTTTTCAATCTTCATATAATCGTTTAATAACAATGAAAATTCCAAACAAATTGGACTGAAACCATCAAATATACATAATAAACTTTTCTTAATTATTTTTAGGTCGTAAATTTTTAATTTTTAATTAAAATTTCATCGGATTCCATGTTGTTAATTAAACATTTCTTTATACGAGTACTAATCAAAAACAAAATAATAAAAAAGAAATGAAAAACTTTATCGAAATTAAAACCCATACCAATTCTTGTATATAAAACCAAAGGAAAAAATTTTAATTGATTTAAAATTCAAATTTCCTTCGTAATTGAGGTACCTATATTTATACATGGACCTTTGGCAAATTGAACAGTTACGATGAAAGTTGATACTGTTATTGAGAATAAATTCATTTCCTTTCAGATGCTGTTCTCGTTTATCCAAATCAATGAACTATACCTAAACCCGCAAGCTTACACATACCTATGTTTATTATAAAGAGGGAAGTTTGGAAATATAATTAAGTTGAATATAGTGATATACGTAGCTACGATAAGTCTAGGGTACCACCATATTACATATGTAAGGATTAACACTATTTCCTTCACGATTAGGTGCAGACAGAATATAGAAATATTAGACAAATTAAAGAGAATGCTCAATAAATTGGACAAAAAAATACACAATTTTTCGGAGAAAATTACAAGTTTATCACTCTTATCTTTGCACTGCATTTTCATTCTTTCTTTTTCTTTTTTATAAAAGGTCGAACACATTGACAAGCGAATAATTTTCATTTTCATATATTTAGCAATAATGGCAAAAATCAACAATTTTGAAATGAAAATATTCATTAGAAATTCGTATAAATTTTTTGCATTTCTGAGGGGGTACAAATGAGAAATCCGCTGACTGAAATTATCAAAAAAATAAATCATTTCCTCTATAGTCTAATTTATGACGAGAATTTGAAAAAAGAAGATAAAAATAAAAAATACATCTTATTGGCAATAATTCTGAAAAAATTGAAATCTTCACTCAAGAAAATGAACATAGATATTTGATGTTTTTCAGGATGTCTTTTTATGCTAAAATGAAAGTAAAGTCAAATTCTATCGAATTTTCGAACAATTTCCAAATTACACGAAATTTTGATAACGTCGTTGAATTTTAGAAAAGTATATTCTGTCGTACTTATGTATTTTTGCCAAATCTGAATTGAGTAGGTACCTACTTATTTGAAAATAGATATAACACGTCGAAAATACTGCACTGAAACTTTAACCATTCCTCCTGATTTTTAAGAAATTTATCAATTTTCTCATTGAGCAACTTTTCATATTTTTTTTCAAAAATCTGTCGCATTTTGTAGAAAGTTTGTCTATTTTGCGACAAAAATTGGAATATGAGAAAGAGAGATACACCCCGCACTGCCTATTTACAAAATTGAGCCCATTTATAAAAACTTTTGAGCAATTCGAAACACTGCAGTATTTTCAAACTCTCAAATTCAAAACTCCCTAGAAAAAATCTAACAGCTCAAATGGGGAAAGAAAATTTCAAGTCTATCCCTTGCATTTTTCTCGTCGCACCCTTATTTTGGCCAGAAAATCCATGTTTATGGGAAATTCACGAAGTCGGTAATTTCAACTTTGACCGCAAAGATCTCTCTAGAAATGAGGACATACATTTTGTTCGAAGAAATCTTCGTTAGACTTTCGAAAATATTGAAATAATGCCTGACTATTTAATCTCTAATATTTTTTTCCCCAACTCCAAAAAAGCAATGTTAATCCAGTCTGACATAAATGTCTGATATTTGACATCAAACTTCTAAAAATTTATGCAAATTTTTAAAAATTCAAAAAGCCTTAGAAAATGATTATAAATTATGTATAATTTTTTCGTAACGTTTATTGGTCTTGTTTTTCGTACAGACTAGGTCATCGTAAAATCATTTAGATTTCCAGAAGAAAAACCATTTTTTGCAAAGTTTTAATCACTGATATTCAAAACTTCTTGGGCAAAATTTTCTTTTTAGAATTTTTTATGAATTTTTTGAGCAATTAATACCCACGAAAATGAACGATTTTCTTGATCAAAGTCAAAACGTTGAATACCTATCTAATACAAAAATGAGATGTTCGATAACCAGAAAAGTGCATTTTCAAGCTTTTAATCCTTCACCTACGAAAATTCCATTTTTTTGTGAATTTTGAATTCGTGATTCTTTCATAGTTTTTTTTTTTATCAAGTCCTTTCATTTTTTCAAAGTATATTGCCGATTTCATGATTTTCGCAGAGTACGTATTCTACGAAATGTTAAAAATGAAAATTTGCGCTTATTTCGTTTTTTTCGTACTATTTATCAAAAAAAATTCGTGCTATAAAAACTTTGGTTTAAACTAGCAAAAAAATGTAACAATAATACTACAAATTGTCAAAATATCGTGATTTTCGCAGTGGGTAGACACTAGGGTGGGTCACCATTGACTTTTTTTGGAAAGTTGGAAGGGGGAATTCAAAAAAAGTTATGAGGTAGTGTCAAAAGACCGTGGAAAAACTTTGGGATTTCAGACTCAAAACTTTCACCCTGCGAATGGGATTTAAAATTTTAAAATTTTCAAATAAAATCATACACAAATCGAAAAAAATTAGTGCTTTTTTTGTGATAATTAGTCATATTATATCCATTCAAGAGGGAAAAGATTTTCAGCATTTTTATCAACTTTTCAGAGGTATAATTTCACTTTTTCAAGATAAGCATTGCTTATCTTGAAAAAGTGACTTATTTAAAAATTTCATATCTTGTGGATACCATAAGTTAGGCATTCAAGTGTGTATTACATCACTTTTGAAATGAACAGAATCAAAATTTGGCAATTTGTCAAAAGTGATGTAATACCTCTAAAAAGTAGAAAAAAGTCCTGAAATATTTTTTTTCTCTTAAATGAATATACTTACTTAATATGATTAATAATCACCAAAAACAATTTTTTTCGATTTTTATATTATTTTATTTGAAAATTTGGAAATTTTAAATCCCATTCGCAGGGTGAAAGCTTTAAGCCTGAGATCCAAAAATTTTTCCACGGTCTTTTGACACTACCCTATAACTTTTTCTGGAATCCCTCCTTCAACTTTCCAAAAAAAAGTCAAAGACAACCAACCCCCTAGTAGACACTCTTGATATGTTTGAAGTAGACTAATATGTGTCTTATCTCTAATTTCAAATACGTATTCTGCCAAAAATTTTCAAATCGAAGTCAAAAATCACAAATATAGACAGATACGAACAAGATAAAAATTTGATACAACTTCTGTGCTCTTCAGTTCAATTCGACCACGTCGCCAAAACCTCACGTCAGCGTATTACGTATAGATCAGCATAAACTACGTATTAGTACATACAAGAATATTTCGTAGATAAAACGTAAAAGAAAAGCCACCTTCGCATGGCAGCATGGTTTTCATTGCTACATTATACAGTATAGAGACTACGACTACGTATATGTACAACGACGTACGAATATAATCAGGCAAATAAGGAAAACGCCGTCGATGGAAACGAATGGTTGAATGAAAAAGGAAAACTTTAATACACATTACAACGTTTATACGTATGCTTTGGGTTTCGCAAGTTAATAACCGCTAAAAAGCGTGGTCAAAATTTGCTGAGCCGAGTTTTACGCTGGTGTGCTCGTCGGCGTCTGCACGAATAGGTACATAGGACACGACGATGATGATTCTGCGGCTGCTGCGGCGGTGGCCGCCAAGAATACAGTATACTGGTCGGTTTGTATGTCAATAATACGAATCCCGGGACCCGGAGCCGGATCGGGGATCCGTGTAATTTGTGTTTTGGTATATGAAAAGGACGACGTCGCTTTTCGTTGTTGGCGTTTTAGCTCGTACAAAGGAAGACCCCGAGCCGGAGAACTTTTCTTGCACACAATGTCAACGGATGACCGTTCGTCGCAGTAACCATGACGACAAAAGGGCGTTACTATTCTCACCCTGTGCGCGGCGTTGTCATAGCAACTAAAATGCCCCAGATCAACACCTTCCCCTAAACACCTTTTAGTGAAAAATACAAAGCGCCAATGTATCCCCTAAGAGCAACATTTCTATTTGCCGAACAACACGAAACGCTATCTGGTCCACCCTCGCCCTCGTCTCATCATCGCTCGAGTCGACTTCGCTGTTCGCAGCATCTATAAACGTTGTCGTCGTAACCGTTACGACGATTTTCCGCACGCTGAAATTCGCCCGGCGAAACGCGGTAATTTTCGCCGGTATTCTTACAAGCACACTTACACACACCCTGATGAGTTTTCCACATCGACTTCATTTAAATTTACCTTAAAACCTCATCAACCGTAAAACTCCCCCTCGCGCTTTCGACGCTCTTCTTCCCGACCAAATTAACTTTTTAAACTTTTTGTAACATTCAAGCCTCCGTTTAAAAAGCAGTTTTCAAAATTAATTATCTCGCAAGTCGATTACTTTTTTTTCTCTCGAATACGTGTTCTCTCTTTCTCTTTCTCTTTCCTTTCTTTTTTTTTTGCTAATGTTATTGTTGTTATTTTTTCTCTGCTTCTTTCTTCATCCTCTACTATACTAGATTTCTCCATTCTTCTTTCGCTTGTTTTGAATTTTTTTTTGTTCAAAGAAAAAAAAACTCGGTGTAGTTGGAAATGAAAAATACGAAAAAACGTCGACAGAAAAGTATATACCCGTAAGTTTTCCTTCGTCGCACGTTATATTCTTTACGTAAAACAAAAAACGAAAAAAAAGGAAAAAACGAATTATAAATTTAAATTAGTTACCTAGCTACGTGTAAAGAAGAACATTTCTCGCTTTTTTTGTACTATTTCTTGCCTATACGTAGGCTACGTGTATTTTGAAACGAGTAATGCAACAAAATTTCAACGTTTTGGTTTTTTTTTTTCGTCTTGCGAGCTTTTCTATACGTCGAGAAGTAGAAAAAAAATTCTCAATGGCGTAATTGCATTTTCCTTCAATTTTTCCAATTGGTAAATCGAATCATTCAAAACAAATAAAAATGTTCCAAAGAAACTGAAATTTTTTAACTTTCACGTATAAAATTGAATTACCCTGCTCCCCTCCCCCCTTTACTAAATTTTAAAAAAATATATATTTCACTTTTTGCAGATTGTGAGTCTGATCTTAGTCTTCACTCTTTAGCATTTTACATGACTTTATTGAAAATATCAGACTTTGAAACATCTTCAACATTTTTGATTGAAAATGACGAATGAGATCTTTTTATCATCTGTCAAAACGTGACATTTCTACATCACTAACTTTTCGTCACTTTTATACATTTTTTGAAAAAGTATCAGATTTTGTGGTACCTCAATAAAATTTTCAAATATTTTTTAAAGAATTTCTTAAATTTTTAGTAATGTTTATTGCTCATTCTTAAAATGTGTAATTTCCGCGCTTTGAATTTGAGATTACCCCCCCTCCCCCCGTGGGTACTCATTTTGTAGGAAATTTCTTGAGGTTTTTTTTTCAATAAGTTTAAA
>FIZU01038597.1:0-43025 GCA_900064475.1 Pseudococcus longispinus
CTGTGCTGGGTATGCCACGCAGGTGGCACTACCCAAAAATGGCCAAAAATCACGTTTTTTTCGAAAGTTATCCCACTTTGAGGACCCCTACCTCCACTTCCCTTTGAGATAGGGGTCTAAAATTTTTCTTGGTTCGTCCCCATATAAATATGAACCAACCCTTTGAATTTGGTCAAAATCTGAGGTATGTTTTTTTTCGCGCTCCACCCTAGTAATTATATCTACCTACATGTCATGTCAAAAGAAACATTTAAAAAAAAATAGGTAGGTAGTCAAAATCAGTCAAAAAAAATTGTCGAAATTGGTTCATTGGAAGATGCTGGTAAATTGTCAAAAGGTTTTCTCAGTTCCAAAAAATTTAAAAAGAGTTCGCAATGTTGAAAAAATGACGATATTTTTATTATTTTTGTGCCTTATCCGAAAATTTTTTCCAAAAAAATGAAAAAATGCCAAAAACGTTGAAGAATTACAAAAATGACAAAATTTTGATTTTTTCTGTCAGGACAACGTTGGAAAAAATCAAAATTTTGTCATTTTCGTAATTCTTCAACGTTTTTGGCATTTTTTCATTTTTTTGGAAAAATTTTCAGATAGGGCACAAAAATAATAAAAATTTCGTAATTTTTTCAACATTTTGGACCTTGTGGTTCATTCTGAAAATTTTGCACATCTTTTATGTTTATTTATCTTGTCCATTTTTGCGCCACTTTTTTTTCAAATTTTCAATATTTTGTGATACTTTTGAAAACTAAGTAATACATTTTTATATCCAAGTGACTTTTTGTAATTGTAAATTTTCAAAAATTCCTAAATTTTTTGACTTTGAAAAATTTATATTGTTTCAAAATCATTTTTTGTTAGATATTATAATAACATTTTGCTAGATTTTATAAATTATGTTTGTGACTGATTTTTTTTAAAATTTATACAAGTTTTCAAAAGTCTAACAAAATATTGAAAACTCAAATAAGAAAATGTAAAATGTTATCAATATTATGTTCATATAAATTTAAAAAAATTAATTCCTCATAATTTATAAAACTCAACAAAATGTGATCGTATCTGATAAAAAATATTTAAAGTCGAAATGTCTGCATGAAGGATGGATCTATTTTCCTAATCAATCTCCCTACCCCCTGAATCTTTATTTCAATATTTTTGACATTGAAAAAAAATTTTGGAACTAAGAAAATCTTACGGCAATTTGTCAGTCTCTCCCAATAGACCAATTTCGATTATTTTTTTTTCAAAATGTCACTTCCAATTTCTAATTTTTTAAGTTAAAATTTTGGTATCTTTTTGGGAATTTAATCCACACCTAAAACATATCCATTTTAACAAACAACGTGGGGGACGAGGATCGAAGAAGAATTTTCCACCAAAAGTATAAATAAGGGTCACTTCAACTTATACAGTTTCCTTTCAAGAGATCTTCAAATTATACAAACAATTAAAATCTTATCTTGGTCATTTCAACCTCAAAGGAACACCTTTGAAATTTCAATACCAATGTGACTCGACTGAAGTACGAGTAGATAGACCGAGAACTTTAAAGAGATAAAGTACAAAGTGGAAATGCAATTCAAAAGAACAGTTTATACTCTACGAAGACGTTTCTCGATTAATAGACCTTCTCCAATCTAATAAAGAAGCAATCTTTTCTCACAACTAAACTACTGTTTTTTTTTCTAACTGTGTAAGTATAATATCTTTATAGCTAAAAAACCTGAAAGGGAAGTCATCTGGAAAATTACTGATACAAGTTTTAAAATACCTAGATTTAGGTATAATTATGCAAATGCTCCAGATCAATCCGTTAATAGCTGTCTTTCGATTTTGAAATTATCAAAAGACCTTTAATTTTGCAATCCATAAAAAGTTTGGTAGCTATTCAAAATTCAAATTACGAAGCTAGAAATTTGCAAATTTTCGGTAAATATATAGACAAAAAAATATAGGTAATAAGAATGGTTACTTAATACTTAGTTGACTTCCGAGACTTAAATAATCAGCTATTTTTTCTTTAAAATTTGATAAGCCATTTTAAATAACTTGAAATTCACTATTTTCAATTTTCGAACCCAAACAAGATCCAGAAATAATCCAAAATATGCCATACTTTCTCTCATCTGTCTTCCCAAAGCACAGACATTTTTCCCCTCTCGCCCCTTTATCCTATAATAAATGACCCTCTGATCTAAAACCCATCCTGCGAACATATCACCGTAAAAAAATACTTTGCCCACCATTCGATGAAACTCTAAATCCATAAACAACCTCGTAAAAAGTTAAAAACAACCCGACTGAAAACGCCAAGTACCTGATACATAAAAGGTATACGAGTAAATTTTTCACCGTATAAACAAACGAATATACGCAGACGTGGTTGGGCAAAATATTACGAGTTTCTCGCCGCTCAAGTTCCACTTTTATGCGTGTTCGCCAAACTAAATCTCATAAGCATTCCGGCACCGATTTAATATCGAAGTGATAATATTCACAAAGCATGAAAATTTTCACTTCATTATAAACGTTACCAGGCGGAATAAGGTGATAAAATAACCCATTCCTTGCTTCATTCGATTCGGTTCACACTTCCTATGGTGTCGGTGGCTACCGCAATTTCGTAATTCGAATGCTCGACAAATGAATATTATTATGGCAAACCGAACGATGATTTTGATTAATGAATGGTTTCCATATTATATAAAATCTCTTCTTTGCGAAATGTATCGCCCCCTAGCTAAATACTTGACGAATGACGAAAAATATTCTACGAAGTATAATTCGGCAGCCTTGCAGGCATAATGTTGCGTGGTTCTTTTTCAAATATCAAATTATTCGAATAAAAGGTAGCATACCTTCGCTGGTATAATTTCCAACCAATAAATCATCATTAAGTAGGTAAAATTACAATAGCTATACGTTGATTCTATTAATAAACAATGAAATTAAAAACAGAGATGGAGAAAAAAATCGCAAATTGATGACTATACACGCGCTGATTTCGCCATAAATAACCAAATGCGCGTAAAATTTCAAACTTCCTCTCTCGGGGGCAGATGGGCTACAAATTCGGATAATTTTCACGAATAGAATAGATTTTCACTGTATGAAAATCCGATTAATAATTCATCACTTTGATACACGCCGATTGATTCATTTATTCAGCTTTTCAGCACATTACCTTAAGTCGTTAACAAATTTTCAACTTTTTTAACCCAATAGACGAAGAATGATCTGAGCTAAGCCTAGAGTTACCCCCTTAACCGTCAATTAAAATCTTAAAACACATCCACGCGCAGCATAGCCACGTAAAATTAATGTATTCGCGGTTATACTTGGCACCTAAGTTTTGCGTTTTAGTCTATGCTTCCATTAGATAGAAATTAAGCTTACTTTCATTATTAATTTAATACCCCTAGCCAGACTAAAAAGCTGCACTAGGACTTAGCCAAATTGTCCATTAATTTTTTTCAATTTTTTTACTCCAGTTAGAATACATTTCGTGAATTTACCTTCGCATTTATTACAAAGCTTATTAGTACGTTTCTCAGAAATATAACCAGGCTACAAACTACGAATTTCTCGACACTTATTGCCTGCCCAGCTTTAGTAATCTTTAAAGGCTTTTTTGTTTGGGATGTGGGGGAAAAAGGGGAAAATATGAAAAATAGGATTTAGTTATTCTCGATGAAAAATTTGGAATTTCATACAACCCAAAGTTCCCCATTATTCAGAATGATTAAAGAAATAAGAAAGGTATGTCATTTGCACATCGAATTACATTATGGATTTTTCAAATTGAAAGCAACCTGCTCAAAAAAATTTGAAAGTAAAGGCAATTGGGCAATTGGGAATTTAAAAATTGATAATGTTTTGGGGGAGGGAGGAATAAGCAATCGTTCCGCGAACGAATCACCAAGTTTAATAATTTCTTCGTGAAAGATTCCAGTAAATCCTCTCGCGAATGTTTCGTCTATAGTTCACAAATGATTCATCTCAAATTGAAATTAAATCATTTGTGAATCGTTCGCGAACGATTATTGTGCAATAAGCCGTTTACGAATGATATCGGCACGTGACATCTGATGAAATTGCAAATATCTAGAATTAGGTAAATGTTTCGCGAATGATTCAACAATGCTTGAAAATCGTTCCACAAACGACTCATTCCGAAAAGGTGAAAAAGTCCCTTTTTGAAGCAATTTGATCAAATTATCTCGAAATCATTTTTTCATTGGATGTTCAATTCAATTGAAACATTCGTAGCTGACGTTCGAGCACCTCAGATGAAAACGTTTGCGAACGACTCCAGGCGAATCAAACGGATAAGGAGATCGAGTTCATTACCTCATTTTTGAAATATTCGCTACCATTTCACGATATCGTTCGCGAATGATTCATCTGGAATTGAATCATGATACACTTGTTTGGAAACGATCATTGTTCTATGAATTGTCCACGAATGAAATGATTCACCATTACCTGATTCAATCGTTCGTGAATGACTCTTGTTTGCTGAATCGTTCAAGTGTACTCACCGACCACTTATTTCAAATGAAATACTTAGTGAATCACTAATCTCTGATTGAATCTTCCCCAAACGACTCATTTCAAATCAAATATTTTGCAAATGGCTCGTCTGATTCGAACGGTTCAAGAAAGATTTACTTCTGATAGAGCATTTCATAAGTGATTCACCCAAATTTGATGGAATCATTCGCGAACGATTCATTTTGATTTGGATATTTTGTGAATGACTCGTCTCGATTCAAATCGTTCGCGAACGACTCACTTCAATTCAAATCGTTCGTAAACGATTCATTTCTAATTGAACATTTCGTGAATCATTTGCTCATATAGACATATTTGACGGAATCGTTCGCGAATCGATTAATTTTGAATCAGATACTTTGTGAATGACTCATCTCGATTCAAATCGTTCATGAACGACTTATCTCCAATTAAACATTTCATAAATGATTTCCACATATTGATGGAATACTTCTCGAAAGACTCATTTCAATTCAAATCGTCTGTGAACGACTCATTTCGAATTGAACATTTCCTAAATTATTTGCTCATATTTGATAGAATCGTTCGTAAACCGATTCATTTTGAATCCGATACTTTATGAATGACTCATCTTGACTCATATTGTTCGCAAACGACTCATGCTGAATCGAATATTTCTTGAATGACTCATATCGATTCGAACCATTCGCGAACGACTCATTTTTAATTGAACATTTCGTGAATTATTTGCTCATATTTGATGAAATCTTTCACGAACCGATTCATTTTGAATCAGATATATTGTGAATGACTCACTTCGATTCAAATCGTTCGTGAACGATTCATGCTGAATCAAATATTTCTTAAATGACTTATCTCGATTCAAACCTTTCGCGAACGACTTATTTCTAATTAATCATTTCATAAATAATTATTCACCCATACTTAATGGATCAGATATTGTATGAATCCATCATATCGATTCAAATCGTTCGCGAACGGCGTTTTGTAATCGAAAATTTTGCAAATGATTCACACATACTTGATGGAATCATTCGCGTGTGACTCATTTTGAATGAAATATTTCATAAATCGACTCACCTCGATTCAAATCGTTCGCGAACAACTTCTTAATAATGTATTTCGTAAATGATTCACTGGCGTTTAATGAAATCGTTCGCAAACGATATTTTTCAAATGATTTTCTAATATTGAATCAAATCGATCGTAAACGATTCTTTCTCGAATTCACCAATCCAGAATCAAATTTTACGTGAACATCGAAAATTATTACAGACAAAAATAAAAAGTACGAGTGCGCTACTTTTATTTCATCGACATAAAAAATTGTAATTTTCCACTCGAAATACATCATTCAGTTACTCGAAGCCCTATATAAATTTTATTTATTTACGAGTAAGTATATATTTTTTTTGTGAACGATTTCACAAATCATTCACTTCCTAATTCCTTTGAACCTCGCCGAAAAAAAATCAATTTACAATTTATTGTTTGATGTGTTTCAATGTGTGGATTTGAAATGCGTAATATAAAGAATTCATTTTCAGAGCTTTCAGGATCGAGTGAGGAACGGGAAATATTTGGAAATTTCCAAAATACTCGTACCATTTCAACGAAGTCGTCGTTATGTAAAATCAGCGTATTTTGCATCAATAAAATGAAAAAAATTAGGTCGTATATTTACGATATTCGTTTCTAAACCAGTAATTTCAGTTTTTCGAAAATATCAGTACCCTACCTTCTAATTAGCCCCCGAATAATATCTAAACTCACATTAATGGTTACAATATTGTCGTTTAAAATTATGCTTTTAATTCAACCTTTTTAAACAAATCAAGTATAAATTTCTGAAAACTTCATATTCTAAAAATATCTCCTTATCTTTCGATACTTCCTCTAAAATCAAATCTCACAAAATCCATTCCGATTCCGAAATCCGAAGCTATCTCGTATAATCTCGACGATCAAAATAAATAACGAGAAATTCGAATAATTACAGGCCTACTTTTTAAATAAAATTTCGATTTACGATGAAAACTTGAAACGCGCCAGTTTCAAACTCCAATCTAAAATTCTTTCAGAAAAATATTAATCCAAATATTTCCGTAAAACGTTTCCTATTCCTACGACCGCGTCAAATATCTATAATTTTCAATTAAGGATAAAATGTCAAGGCGAAAATTCCGACACCTTTGGGCAATTTTTTTCTCCTACCCATTTTAATTCGTTAAAAAACGTGTCGACGTGTCGAATAACCGATTAAAAAATATATATATTAAAAAAAAGCACCAAGCTGGTAGAAATTTCCACTGCGCGATCTTCAATTTGGAAAAATTTACTCCCTCGAGAGAACATTTTAGCTGCTCGTTTAATGCCCCGTTAGTAACCATTAAAAAAATATCATAAATAATACGTCATATCGGTTTCACTTACGACTCCAATACAATATACGAGTCGTAGTTAAAAATAATTACGATCGGCCTACCACAGCGACAACTCCGCCTGGAAAATAATTCACAAACGACTCGATGAATTTTCGCTGCCGGAATAGGCGCGAAAAAAATTAAAAAATTAGTGCAATAAATTTCAATGCCAATAATTCATCAATGTTGGATACTTAGGCCTACAATGTATTCTGCTCATTCGCGAATGAAATTATTTTACTTTCCCAATTGGCATTTGGCTATTTTTACGATGGAAATCGAATTTCGAAATTATATATGAAATTATCATATGCCAAGCTTTGTCGTTCGAGGAGAACGAAGGCAATTTGGGATTTACTTAGGTTATTTATGTTTTGTCCAGGAAATAAAACGAACAAAAATAATGCTGACCAAAATGATAGAAATCGAACTTAATCGAGTAGAAACTCTGATTTTGTTGTTTCCTTCAATTTCAATTTACAAGGGAACATTTTTTACCTAGTCGCTCTGTTCCAATTTAAACGAAATTTCGATGAATGGAAACGAGAAGGAGCAAACTGTATTTTTAAATGTTCTTTTCATTTTTGGAAAATTTAGCTGAGCACATAAATACGACAAAAATCAAAATTTTCGAAATCTTCTAATTCTCGAATAATTTAGTGAAGTTTTGAAAGCCTCATCACTGCGTAACATTCACCTCTCGAACCTACTTCCCAAATTTTCCAGTCATTTTGTAGTCGCTACCCTTCAGTTGACACTTTCCATTGGAATTTTTTCAGAAAAAGACATTTAGCTTGCATAGGACAAAGAGCGTAGCCGGATTTATAGGAGCGATTTGGCCCTGAGCCCCGAATTTGAAATTATCCAGTGGAAGTTGGTCTTAATGGTCTAAAACCTCGGTGACAAAATTTTTATCTCGATATCTCAACCCTAACCCCTTTCGAAGGGGTTAAATGTGGATTTTCGTTAAAATTTCAATTTTTGCACTTTTCAACCGAATTTTTTCAAATTTACGGGGATTGTAGACAGTATCAAGGGTAATTTGTGGAATTTTCTGAAAAAAATTTCGAGTACTTTTTCAAGGTCAAATGGACATTTTAAGCTTTTCAAGGATCATTTTGGTAACTCTTCTGTGCTCAGGGTCAAATCACCCCTACAAACCCGGCTATGCTCTTTCAAACACTCGATACGGATAAATTGTTTTGTTACTTTCATATTTTTATTTAGAGAACACGAAGAGCTTCTCAAATGGAATTCGATCTATTTTAATTGAAAAAAAATCTATCGATCAAGGCCAAGGGAAAAACTTCTCTCTCATGTGCCAAATTTACCATTTCTAAAGCTTCATTTGATCAAGTTCAATATCAACGAGAATCCCTGAACCGTAAAACATTCACCCAATTAACACCACTTCGTCATCCCACATCTTATAATCAACTCGATCGATTCGAAACCCCCGAAACGAAAAGCAATATCCTCCCAAGCCCTATAAATAATTCTACTCGAAACGTTGATCATTTTCATTACAAAAAAAAATCCGGTTTTATTTTCAAATTTATGAAATCCAATGACATAAAACTCTACTTTAATCAGATTCAGCAACGTATCGAAACAGATGGGACATATCACTTTCAATTACCCCTGTTATTTTTTTCCCTCGCAGAATTTTCAATTCATCATTCGCACGCCACCAGTTGTTTACATTTTTATATCAAATATCACCTGAAATCTAATCCAATTGGAATTCCATTTCATAATTTGATAAGTTATATATTTTCGTATATAACTTCGCGTTCGTTTCATAGGCATTTTGAAAACTCGATTTAAAACGTTCAAGATTGTAATTATTTTCACGCGGAAGGAAAATACCTACGTATTTATAGATTGGATAGTTTCCTAAATCCGAATACGTTTCGAGGGAAAAATTATTTTTGATTGGTTTAAAATTCCAATCGAGTATGAATTTTTTTCAATCTTAAGGTTTTATACCCTTTGGGCCTAATTCAAGCATTAAACCGCGACCCACACTTTTTCGCAATCCATAACGAACAATACCACATCTAAATTTCACACCGAGTCTTATTTTCCTTTTTCGATAAAAATTGGCTCTTTGGAAAAAAAATACCCTTACCTTTCGTCATTTGATATGCTAATTATATACCAACACCGCGAACACCAAAAATATTCCCAGATTCGAGATGAATATTCGAAAAATTTACATAAATTTTGATTTTTCATTAAAAATTATACCGTTCATTTATACAAGCGTGAAAGTTTCCGAGTTTTTGGCGCCTTATTTACCATAATAAGTTGATAATGGTCGAGTCATTTTGGTAATGTAAAAATATCGTATCGAGAAAATTTTTTTAAATCGTAATTCTCAGCGACAATGTGATTTGAGTATTTGAAAATTGAATTAGATCATTTTTTTTCTCAGAGGTTTTCTCACTCGCGTATCATTTTAAAATTCGATTAGCAAAACAAAAAACAACATTTGGAAAGCGTTCGTCATAAAATCCTTAGAAATAAATTTCCAACTGCTGAAGGCTCGTTTGTAGAATTTGGTGAATTTTCGAAAATCTGGAAAAGTGCCATAATGACGAAAACGAAAAAAAGTTTTAAAAATCACTTATATGTAAGTAGGAAAATATATTTCAATTTGAGCACATGAAAATTGTATTCCTTTCTAGTAACGACCTGCTGAGCTAATTTATCGTGTTTTCGAGTTTTCAAATTTCAAAATTCATTCATAGCAATTAGATACAGTACATATATCTACTATTTTTCTTATAGCAAGGTTAAATTCCCAAACCTGAAAGACGATGCGACCCTCCCCCTCCCCTCCCCCTCCCCTAGAAAAGATCCAATTCACAAAAATTTCTCACATTGCTATTTTTTTTCAGCCAAAAATTCAAAATAGTAGGTACAACTATTCCAAAAAAAGTAAAGGCTCTGGTGTGATAAGGAAGTCGATTACCCTCTGGTTGAATTTCAAATTTCTTTCCAAAACTTCCGATGTTCCAGGGAGCTGGGGCCTCGAAAAACGTATTTTTAGGGTGAAAAAATTTCATCTTCAAAACGCGTTTTTTTTACCCCCTCCCCTCTATTAAATATGTAATTTATTGACATGGATATATCAGCTGGGGGGTCAATCTGAAAATTTTGTACATTTTTTTTGGTCATTTTTGCATCATGTTTTTTCCACTTTTCAATATTTTATGAGACTTCTGAAATTATATACATCTTCTTACCCAAATGACGTTTTGGAATTGAAAATTTTCAGAAATTCTTGACTTTTTGAACTAGAAAAAATTCATGTTGTTCCAAAATTTTTTTGTTAGACTTTTGAAATCTTGTATAAATTTAAAAATAACTCAATCTCTCATAATTTATGCATTCTAGAAAAATGTTATAATCTCTGACAAAATAATCTAAAAATCAATGCAAGTTTTTGAGTCACGAAATGTTGTTCAACTCTGTGTAAATTTTTTAATTTTTTGTTAGACTTTTGAAAACTTAGCATTTCAACCAAATTCGTTCATTTTTTCCTTTTTTTTCAATTTTATTTTATAAAATACCCCAATTACGTCATTTTGGGAGCCTACAACCTCCTCCGAGATGATCTAAGAGTATAAAAATTATGATTTAGACTTGTTTCAAGTCGATGTCTATCAAATATGGCACATTTTCACCAAAATCGAGAAATTTTAATTTTTTTTTTCAACTTTATTTTAAATTCCTGATCATGTAAAATTTTCTGAAGTCGAAAATACTCAATTCGTGAAAAAGAGCAAAAAAATGCAGTTTCTGAATTGGCCAATTAGCCCCTTTCACCACACCACAGCCTTTGACAAAATTACGAAATAAAATTTGAATATTTGTAAAAAAAAAACACCTTCACCCTCATCCCAAAACTATCCACATCAAAATGAAACTTTCGACGTATCTAATTTCCTCATCATCCTAAAATACCACACGTTTCAGCCCTTCATCCAAAAATTACTCCAAAATTCATCCAATCACAACACCCAACGATCCTCGAAAACGTTCAAAAGGAAAAAAATACCACCATCCACACACGTTAAAAGCAATACGCTCGAGATACGAGGAAACGATTTAATATACCGCCAACTGCGTTTGTAATCGACGAATTAGCCTTTATAAAAGCAATACCCATCCGGGGTTGAAATCGCACTTGGCCAAAATATAATTAAACCTTTTCAAAAACTCATACGTGTATAAGTGGGGTCTTCAATTCGAGTGTGAAATTTCATCGCGACAAATTCACCATTAGCCATTTCTTTTTCTCCATTCATCCTTCGACTTAAAAACACATCGAAATTTATATCGTCGCGACGCGACTTAATTTGTAACGCTAGTTTGAGCTTTCAGATGCGGAAAATACTGCGTCGCAGCATATCTACGTATCTGCTAAAATGTTTGTCATTCTAAGTTGCGGTATACCCACGGAACCTACACAAATTCCCCCCCCCCTCCAAACGCTATTTATCTACGAAACACGTTCGACTTTTTAATTATTTCCATACTCGTACATGAATTCTTCTTTCTTGTCGTCAGTTTATCGATAAAAACTCAATTTTCTCGTCGCGTCCGCGTAATTTTTCACATACTTTTGGCTCCGGAAATAAAAAAACCGAAACTCTGTCAATTCTGTACACCTTCGGGTAACCTTCGCAGCACCTCGAAATTACACGACAAAAAATTCTATACGTTTTGTATCGAACTGAAAAACTTGGCAATATGAATTAATGACTTTTGGGCAAAGTATCGCGAGTGCTACAAATAAAATGATTAACAATTCTTTTATGAAGATTAATCGATTTTTTAATGACGTTAGAATAGCCTTTCGCTAGCTTCTTTTGAATAAGATAACTTCGGGGGATTATCGTTTCAATGGGGATGCATCGGGGATATTTTCGTTTAATTTTTTTTTCGCTTCAATGGGTCATTATGTCATTAAGAAGAAATTCTAATTTAATCCGAATAAAATAATCAGGTGAAAACGAAATCCTAGACGAGAAGAATACAATTTCGCGAAATGTCGACGACGAATTTCGGTAGTTGAAAAATCCATTTTGAAAATGAGCTACGATTCTTGACTTGATAAACATTCTTTTATACGAGTGTTTTACCATGAAATGCGTGCCTTGGAAAAAAAACAACTGCCTTTCGCAGATTCCACCTGAATTTGTTATTTTCGTAGGTGGGTGCTGGAGCAAAAATGTAGTGGAATATTTCAAGCTTTAGTTATTCGGATTAAAGAGCTTTCAAAATGATATGTACAAGTGGAGAGGTAAAATACAGCTCCAAATCGATTAGAAGTCTTCTAGTGTCAGATACATGGAAAGGGGGAAAGAAGAGGAAATTTGAGGGAAAACTTGAAAATGTCAAATTGTAGGCAGTTATGCAACCTGTTTTGCAATTTATTTCCACCTAATTTTTGTAAATTAAAATCGAATAATTATTTACAATACTGAAATCAAAAGCAAAATTAGGAAAAACCCTGGTACACTGTTTAGAAAATTTCTCACGTTCTCATTTATACTTCAACATTACCGAACCTTTTTTTTCCTACCCAAAATTAGACGAAAGTACAGCGTAGAATTACCTTATATACTCGTACGTGTAAGTATACGAGCATATAAAGAGCGTAAAATGAAAGCAGGGTTTCAAAACTTCGTGTGATATCTCACATAATTGTCTTATTTATTGAGTCAACTTGCATATTCAAGTCGTCGTTAAAGTCGAGTAAATACACCACGTTTTTATAGCCAAACAAAGTAAAATGAAAATGCTTACGAGATGTACAAGAATGTGATTCGAACAGATACCTAAAGGGTGGGAAAATCCACGAACGACAATTGCCTAATTAAAAAATTCGAAAGAGCAACGAAGCTGTTTTGAAAGATTTTTTATACGTAGATTTTCGTGAATCGAGAAGTTTGTAAAACAAACGAAAAACTTGGAAGAAAGAAAATTGTCTATCTTGAAAATTAAAAGAGGTATAGACATGGATGGGCATAAGTTAACAAAAAAAAATAAGAAGGAGGAAAAGAAAAAAAAACTTCTTTTATGAAATTTATCACGATAGAACTTCAAAGTTACCATTGTAATATTCGCGAAATAACTTTTTAAAGGGTATGCCCTTATTATGCCATCTTTTGTTTTCAGAGAAGCAGAATGCAGCTCGATGTTACCATAGAAATAATTAATCACATGTGGTCTTTTCTTCCAGTCATGAAGCATTGCCGAAGGGGAAGGAGTATGCAACAAATCGTGAACTCAGGTATAGATTTGAAAAATTTATGTAGCGAAATTTACTCCCTGACTTGATGATTAGTTTTTCGAAAATTTTAAAATTTTAAATTAAAACAATCAAGAATTGACAAAGATACTCATATTTTACTTTAAAATTTCATCCGCGAAGATATTTCACTTATAGCCCTTTTTTTTCAATTAAGTAATGAAAATTTGTCGGGTTGATATGAAAAGAAATTTCTTTTTTTTAATTAACGATTTCAAAATATCCCCATTTCTCGAACCCATAGTCATTTTAAGTATTTGTGAGTCCTCAAAGTAGGGTTGTACATAAGGGCCTTCAACACCACCTCCAGAGGTCCAAATAAGCTAAAAATTTATTAAAAATTTCAACTTAACTTCACATACAAAACATATCGAATCAAAACCACTTTCCAATCATGGGAATGGGTATTAAGTATTTAAAAAATTTTCGCATCATGATTTTTGACCACTTTCAAAATTGAAGGGACTATAAAAATAATTTAAAATAAAAAATTCTAAAAATAAATTGAATTGTGCGAATAAAAAGTATTTTAAAAAATAAACAAATTTTGTTATTTTCATCTTTTGCCTAACACCAAAGTTGAAGGGGCTGCAACATTCGAATCAAATTGAAAAATTCAGAAATTTTTACAAAATTCCACTTTTAATGTTACTTAACGCTCTTCAATTTTGATTTTAGTCAAAAAATCAACGAAACAAAAATAGTTCATTTTTCAAAGTGTTATTCATTCCTAAGATTAAATTGATTTTTAAACTTTTTTATTTAAAATTATTTTTATAGCTTCTTCAATTTTGAAGTTAGGCAAAAAACCATAATATGAAAATTTGTTCAATTTTCAATGTATCATTTCCATGATTGAAAATTGGTTTTGATTCGATTTTTTTCGAAAAGAAATTTGCCTTTTACTAATCTAAATAGGCAATATGTTTATCTGAATTTTTGTTAGTGGTAACCTGTTGTTTCCAAAACTCGCGTTTGGCAGACGACTTTCAGAACACCATGTACCGATTAAAAATGGAACTTTAGGAATATATGGCGGAGGGAGGGGGTTAGGGAGATTTTAGTCACAAAATTTTATTACCATGGGTGTTTTTTGGACTGAAACATTTCAGATTATAAAAGTGATTCAAATATTGTAAAAATTTTTTAAATTTTCATAATAATTTAAATTGATTAATTCGGAAAAAAATCGTGGAAATTATGTGAAATGTCAAGTTGAAATGATTAATAATTTTGTAAAAAATCAATGCAAATATTGTTAAAATTATTAAAATGTCTACAAAATTTAGAAAAAATGTAATAAAAATGGTTCAAAAGTCATAAAAAGTCGTCGAAAATTTGGTAAAAATTGTTGAAATTGTCATAAAATTGGTGAAAATATCTTCGAAATGGCCGAAACCCTGTTGAAATGATTGAAAGTATCATCAAACTCGCTTCAAATAAATATGAAAAGTAAATTTTGTAAAAATATCGTAAAAATGTGCCAAAAGTCATGAAAGTCGTCGAAAATTTGGTAAAAATTGTTGAAATTGCCATAAAATTGGTTTAGAAATGACCAAAAACCCGTTAAAGTGATTGAAAGTATATGTATCATCAAACCCGTTTCAAATAAGAAAAAAGTTAACAAAAGTTATGAAAATTGTCGAAAATATTTTTAAAATTTTCGGAATATTTACAAAATTTTGTAGAATTATCGTAAAATGATCCAAAAGTCATGAAAGTCGTCGAAAATAAATTGCTGAAATTGCCATAAAAACTAGTGAAAATATCACAAAAATGGCCAAAAAAATCATGAAAATGCTCAAAATCTTTGTAAAAATTATTGAAATTATCACCGCTCTTTTCAAATATGAAAGAACTTATTAAAAAATCATGAAGACTATTGTAAATGATGTTAAAATTGTCAAAATTACTACAAAATTTTATAAAAATATCGTAAAAATGGTCCAAAAGGCATGAAGGTTGTCGAAAATTTCGTAATAATTGTTGAAGTTGCCATAAAGATCAATAAACATATCGCAAAAGTGATTACAAATTCGGGAAAATGGTGAAAATGTTGTTATAATCCTAAATGTTGAAATTTTCACGAAAATCAGTAAGAAATATTCTGATGAAATCCATCAAAAATTTTTCAAAAACTGTTACAAGTTTTATAAAATTTTTTTTTCAATTTCCACGATTTTTTACTATTTTTACGTTATTTATGCTGATTTTAATGAAAATTTGTAAATTGTGAATACTGCAAGTTTTTTTTACGAAATTTCAACCACTTTTACAACATTTTTCAACGATTTTTAGGAATTTTTTCAAAATAAAATTTATGCAAAATTTTATGTCTTTTCAGAGGAAACTAAAAATAAGAATTTTTTTGCCATGATCTCAAATATTTCATTCTTACCTATTGCCCACTCAAATTGAAATTGTGTTTCAAAAAAAGGTCCGAAAAATTTCAAAAATGGCATTTTCCACGCTTTTCTAGAAAAAAGAGCAATTATGAAAAACTTTCGCAATGATTTTTTTGGTAAAAATACAGTTGTTATACTTTTGTTTTAATTTCTCATCAATTTTTTTTGAAGTTGTTAAAACTTTTTTGAAGCAGTCAAAAAATGAAATCAATATTCGATGTAAATTTTTACTGCCTTTTTTCTAGATGTGCACGAAATTTTGATGCTCGATACAGCTTCATCAGCTATGAAAATAGTGAAAAACAATCCATCCAAGCATATGATCCTCTTCACCTCAATTTCATTCCCAATTCTTGTGGCAGCTTCAAGTTAATTATTCAACTAGGCAACGTTAAGTTGTATAAAACATTTCCAAACATTTACTTTTCACCACAAACCATTCTATTGTTTTGATTTTAGCCACAAGATGTTCGAATACGAAAGTTTTGGACTTGGAGGCAAATCGGTTCGGTTGTTTTCCCAGGTCATAGAACGGCGAAGAGAATCGTATTTTCCATCGAGTTTGTGGAAATGAATTTTTCCAAAACATATTTAGTAAAACTTACGAATACAAAATATTCTCTACTTTTTGGTCGTTAATTTTTAAATCTAATAAGAAAATACGATACAAACATTTTTAGACTAAATCGCAAAAAAGCTGAAAAATTTCACGGCGTCGAGTTTAACACTATTCGAATTATAAAAACTCGGCGAAAAACGATAATTTATCGAGGAAAACTTTCGTTCTAATTCGGTATTCTCGCGAAGAATTAAGCAATTTAATTACATTCGTAGGTATAATTGTTTTCCGATAAATTTATTCTCATTTGGTTAAACAATAGGAAAACTTATCGCGCGGTGTGTATCGTCGGAAGCTAAAACTCGTCGAACAAAAATACAAATACTTTACAAGAAAGAATACGCACAAACACTTTCCTTAAGACTTCTCTCATTATTTTCGTCGCGATCTTATTTTAAACTTGGGTTAAGTTCGATAGATAAAATGGCTTAGCAAGTTTTCTTTCGCGAAATACAAATACGAACATTTTTTCGCTCGGTTATCCTCTTGCTTGCTTGTCCTTGTCGAACAGAGATTACTAAAAGAGGGGGAGAAATGAGAAAATCCGGCGAAATATGCATCGAATGGGGCTTTTTATACATTCGGCTCGAATTGGAAATAATATAATATCGTTCAGTCAAACGCAATCAATAACTTATGCATGTATTGTAAGTAGACTATACACAACATGCATATACAAAAAAGATACTACACAGAAGTGTTTTAAATCAAAACTATTCACATACGAATGACTTTATTGGTGTTTTTTAGCACCTAAATTTTCACAATATCGATACCGCTTTTTCTTTTTTTTAAAGTATATTTTCTTTCATCTGTGTACACGAAATAGGGTATGGTTCTACGATACAGGGACCTATTTAAGTAATCGTTGCGAAAACTCTTTATATAAATCATTCGCAATCCTATAAAAGTCTACAGAATATACATATAATACTCAAAAACCACATTTCAACTCTAATGGATATTTAATATGGCGCTTTAAAAGTTGAAATTCGCTAGGGTATGATAACGTATTCATAAATTATTTAAAACATCTTATTTCGTCCGAATTTTACTACGAAAAATGACCCATTGCTACCGCCTCTTAAAAATTTCAACTTGGGATACCTTAAGTAAGCATAGTATCCACATTTACGACCACGTCTACTTACGAATATTAAGATTAATTTAAGCTTAGAAAACTCGAAAATAGTCAAATAGAATCTACTTGTATGTAGGTAGGTACGAGCCGAAGCCAAAATTCAATTCATCGTGGTAGGTAATTAAATGGAGCTAATTTTGAATACGTAATATCAAAGATTTATTCGGTCATTCAGCCAGATACACTTGAGTTGTACGAACACGTGGAGTCTTGGTGTAGCTTTTCGTCCCCATTTCGGATTCAATACATAACCACATCTATACCCATCTCTTTATCTATATTTCCATTTTCCAAATGTATCGTGAATGCGAAATTAATTAGCCTATAATTAAAAAGAAGAGTCGTATTCGTAATACAAATTTTCACTAATGTACGAGTAGGTACCTGTAACTGTTCGTTCATTTATTAGGGTATTTTCGAATTCAGCCTTGTAGAAATAATTCAAGCCCATGCTTTTACTTAATTTTAGACTCGTACGTATTAATATTCCTAAAAGAATTCTCGATTGGAATGAAAATAATTGATAAAGTTTTGCACGAGCAGGGAGAGGGGTTTTCTTTGACCTTTTGAAGAAAACGAGATGAAAAATAGCAAAATGGTTACGAACTGGGGTACTGAGAGTTTTAACTTTGGAAATTCATCCGAAAGCCCCTCCTCCTTCAATTTAGAACGAAATTAAAGAAATTTTAAAATTTCAGTGCCACGTGGTATTGAATTTTTTTCAATTTCTGATTTTAAAATATTCCTACTTTTAATCAAAAATGGAAATATTTATAATCACTTTTCTACTGTGCTTTACAAAAGGAATTTTTAAATATCGTGAAAGGACGTAGGGTGACTTTTGGCTAAGATGAGTGAAATTACACATTGGTGATATTGGATAGTAAGCCGGTATCGTCGAGGAATTAGAGGAAAGGAGTTATCGATATTGATGTACGGGTACTATAATCGGCATTTTTAAAGAGGAAGAAAAATGTGTTTACGAGAGTAAAAAAAAAAACAAAAAAAGATTGGAGAAAAACAAAAATCTCAATTTTCACACTTCGTGGCAGAAAAATTGATAAATTGCATATTTTTTTTTTGCCTAATATAAAATGAAACGAAGAAGGTATTATTATACCAATATTTTTTTCAACATTACTCTTTAAAAAATTTCAAAATTTATTCCTCAAACTAAAAAAAATAGTCAACGAGCCATATATTTGAAAATACCTATATGGATATTTATCGATACCTAATAGAATACTCAGTATTAATCATCGTCGAAGTTTCAGACATCAAAATAACTCGAATGATTTAGTATCACGATTTTTAATCAAAAATTTGGTTCCAAGTATTCAATTTTTATCTTGCCCTGTTTTTCGAAAAAATTACCGAATTGAAAAATTTCCAAAATGGCATCGAGAAACTTCTCGAAATGTGTTGTAGTTTAGAATAAAAGATCACTCTACCTCCTTGGTACAATTAGTCATTGATGGAGAAGAAGAAATGTTTTTCAAAAAACGAATTTTCAAGAATGATCATGTACGATTTTTTTTTAAATTTTCAAATTGAAAATTGGTCAAATTGAGATTGTTGATCATAATAAAATTACCCCATCTCCTAGGTAGAATAGTCATTGATGGAGAAGAAAAAATGTTATTTGAAAAAAAAGTTTTCAACACTTGTTTTGATCAATTTTTTACAGGCATTACCATATTGAAAATTTTTCAAAATGACACGGAGAATCTTCTCAAAATGTGCTGCAGTTTATAAACAAAATTTACCTCATCTTCTAGATACGATACTCATTGATGGAGTAGAGAAAAAGCTTTTTGGGGATAATTTTTCAAAAGTCGACCACCCATTTTTTAGATTATTCGAAAAAATTTTCAAATTGAAAATTGGTCAAAATGACAAAGAGACGTCTCAAAACAAGTTGTAATTTACAAAAAAAATTACTACACCCCAAGGTACGATAATCAATGATGGAGATGATAAATTGAAAATTGGTCAAAATGATATCAAAAAAGTCTTGAAATCTGTTATAATTTGTAGAAAAAATTTACCCACCCTCTGGGCACAATACCTTTTGATGGAGCAGGGAAAAAGTTTTTTGGAGGAACCATTTCTTGAAAGTCAACTTTAGTAATTATGAGTTGGAAAAATTACCTAATTGAAAATTGGTCTAAATGACATTGAGAAATGTCTTAAAACGTGTTGTAATTTGTTTAAAAAAATTTCTCATCTCCTATTTTTTGCTCAAGATTGCCTCGACCAATTTTGACAAGGCTTGAGACGTATGTGTAATTCACATACATAATATAAAAGCTTTCAGGAAAATTACTCATCCGACCTTTTTTTTAATCCCTCGCCTTCCACCATTGAACCTTTCAACAATCCTTATCTGTGACGACTACCGACCATTAATGAATTTTTTTCCTGAAGGATGATCTTAATGAAAAACTTGAACTAATCAAATGGAAAATTTTTCCTCGAATAAGGTGAACCGATTTACTCAAATTTTTATAAGTTATGAGATATAGGTACAAACAAAATCATTACTTTTCCATCGTCAATTCTCTTCAAGCCCCCCCCCCCTTCCCCCTCCCACCATAAAATAGGTACTTCGTACTTACGTATGGATAATAAAATATAAATAAATATGTCATTTGATCATTTTTTCGATTTATTTACATACCTACACAACCCCAAAATTCACTGATGTGAATTGAGGTATTTTGAAAAATCGATCACTTAGGTATCTCATTTCAAATTTTCTAATTTAAAAAAATTCCAAGTAGAATTTTAAAGCAGCTGTCGCAGACGTCTCTGTATTTCATGATAAATGTATTCATACTTGATAAAATTCCCTTCTAAAAATTTAATTTACAAAAATAAAACTAGAAAGTAACTTTCGCTAATATTAAGATAGGTACCTATAAAAAAGCTAAAATTAATAAAAACAGCATCTAAAAATGAACAAAAAATATGCAAAAAAATTGCTCTCGGATCATTAAAATTTCCATCAAATGATCAATCATCACATCACAAAACATCTCGATTCACTCATCACCCTGAAAAACACTCGAGCTGTAAACCTCTACACGATTATTTATCCATACAAAAAAATACTTACTAGAAAATAACACCAATGTGAAAAATTGAAAAAAGTCATGTACAAGCATTCTCGATAACGTGCGAAATAAATAATAGTAAAAAAAAATCGAGAAATACGCGTGAGTATGCGATGTTATAAAAGAGCAATGCAAAGGTGCAATCTTGGTAGAAACATGTAAACTAACTGGTAGCTTCGTGTGATAAAACGTTTTAGACGACGAAAGAGTATATCATCTATATACCTTTGGACTGCGCAAACTCGACTTTTAATTTTTATTTGGTGATGTTTAAAAGCTCGAATCGCTTGATTGACTACGCGACGGCAATTTGGAGCTTTGATGAAATTTTAATTGTATTGCCAAATGCCGATTCGTTGTACGAATATTAAAAACAAAACTGGGTAGTTAAATGTAGGCTACCTTTTCAAAGTAGGTAACGTTGCTTTGTTTTGTTTTTTATTTAATTCGATACAGCTACGACTCCAAGACGGAAGAGAGAAATACAATTATTTTGAGAGAAAGAGGGGGAATGGATTTAAAAAAAATACTGACTAAGAAAATGACGATGTATCTGAAGAGTCCATTACCCAAGGGGAAAAAATTACAACTTGATCATATAGGGTGTTTTATCTTGTAAGTAAAGCCTTCTATTCTGTAATTATGCAACATATACTACGTCAATGAACGAAGGTTTGCCTAATTTCTCAGTATTTAGTACAGTCGCAAATAGAAAATTAAAGTCGTCCGTGCGATTAGGTCCATTGTTAAAAGCAATTTTATGACTGAATCAGTGAATCAGGTATAACGAACCCCCTTCCTTTGAAAGTCCCCTATCTCCGTTCCTAACGTTGCTTTTAAAAAATTCTTCAAACAAAAGTTATAGATTGAAATATTTGAAGTAATTTTAGTTATTATAAAAATTTCAATTGGACCCCTCTCTCCCCTTCAATTTTGCACAATATGTATTTAAATCACCAGATGATATGATTTTCATACGTATTATATAAAATTGGAAGGAAGGGAGTGGTCCAATTGAAATTTTTATAATAACCAAAATTATTCCAAATATTTCAATGTACAATTTTTGTTTGAAAAAATTTTTATTTGAGGTCTAAGGTACATAGATATGGATATTTTTTGTAAAAGGGATGACCCCTCGAAAAAAGGAGGACCTTAAAACAAATCGCACCTTTGGAGTAATAAGGTTACATCTCAAAAAAAATGAACTTCTTTAATTTTTGCTCAAACTGAAAACTAATCACAGATAAGCATGTTTCAGAAAAAAATAAGAGGGTCCAATTTTTTTGAGATGTAACCTTATTACTCCAAAGGTGCGAAATGACAAGTCAACTCATTGTTTTATCGAATTGGCTGGTCAAATTATAATTTAATCGACTGTTTATAGAACGTATTTTTTTTGCTCACTGGCTACACCGTAAGCCAAAGTTGCATCGAGATAACTGCAAGCAGTAGGTACAATTGAAGTTCGAGGGCGATTTGCATACGTATCATGCGTGATTGGAGGGAGGGAGGGGTCCAATCGAAATTTTTGTAACAACCAAAATTATTCCTGGTATCTCAATCTACAAGAAAATGGCATATCAGCTCATTCCACTATAGTGGCAGGAGTGGGTTCATTATGACATTAGAAAATATTTCTTGGGATTTTCATCATAGTAATTTACGTATACTTTAGGCAAGAAAGAAAATTTGCTTTTTATGGGAACTGTCCCTAACAATCCCCCTCTCGAATCAAAAAGGGGGCAGACAAACAATTTGGTCGGTATGAAAATAAAGATGGAAATTTTTCTTTGAACCAAACTGTGTAATAATGGTTTTAAAAGAGGTTTTTGGAGTTCCCGAATACATTTTTGGGATAATTTTGACTCTTCAAATCAAAAGTAGTGTCATTCAGGTGAGGCTAAACTTCAAAATATGTTGACACCGCTGAGTCGGTCATCAAAATGTATGTTTTTGTCTACCCAAGGTGGGGGGGGGGGGTCATTTCAACCCCAAAAATTAAAATTGACATCCAAGAAAGGAACTTACTCGGGAATCAAAAATTTTCAAAAAATTTTATAGCTTATGTATCCAAATGTATGTTTTTGAACTCTTCAATTCATTTTTGAAGTAATTTCACCCGAAATATCGTCTCTTTGCCTTCCTTTTCCACACCACTAGGTAGTAGGTAGTAGGCACTAAGTATTTTCTTCTATTTTTATGCTGAAAAATTATCAAAGAAACGTTTTTTTTTCTTCTTCTTTTAAAGGATTTCTCGTGATTCACGAATAATTAAGATTTAAATTAAGCCTAGATATTGTCAACAAAACACTTACCCAAAATATTGTAAAATCATTGAATATATTCTTCTCACGCATCAATCCAAGCAAAATTTCACCAAACCTAAAATAAAATCAATAATATCAATAACATTAGTTTATCGATTATCAGAAATTTCGTCATTTTTTTATTAGCCTATTTCTTAAAAAATAAAGAAAATAGCCACCGATTATTATTTGCACAAATGGCTCGAAGGCACAACTACATCGAATATTATTTATACTCGTGCATGTGTAAACAAATGTATAGACAACAGATATTTAAAAAAAAAACACAAGCAGTCTATCGTCTATACAGAATATCTTCGAAATTCGAAGGTTCCTAGGTTTTCTATTCGATCAACTCGTTTTCAAACTATGTTCGCTTTTCAAGCTTCCAGTATAATTTGAAAAATTAAAAATACACACGTAAAAAGAGAAATATCCCAATTTTCAATAAAACGTTCCATTCTCTCATGGCACGAATCCGTTAAAACAACACGTCGTTTCATCAGCCCTCAAAAAGAAACTCGCAGATCCTCAGGTCCCTCTCAGCCATAAACTCGAAAATAAATAGTTCGGTACCTGCAGCGTCATAATAACAATCGAAACTATACAAACGTATGTTGCTCGGTATCAACCGTATGCATTGTAAAACAACATTAACACAACCTCTACGCTCCAACAAACTAAAAACAATTTATCTAAAGTTTTATACTCGTACAATTTCTAATACTTTTCACGCCTTGGTGATGCGGGTCACTACGGCGGCAAAAGGTCATGAAATTTGTTTGTTCATTCCGTGCACGACCGTATTGGATTGGCAAATGAAAAATAAATCTATACCGTTTTATTATGAAAAAGTTTACGTACTAAATTAAATTTACATGGCGTATTAGCTTTCGAAAATCTCAAGCAGTTATCAAAAGCAATGAAGAAAAATTATCTTCGGTAGGGATACAAATAGCAAGTTTTTTCCACCAAGTTTATTTATGTTTACTGCATTGTAAAAGTAGAAAAAAACGCAAAATAAGCAGTTAATCTCATTTAACGGTATGAAATTCCGATTTCGCGTATTATCAAGATTTTTATTTATAGCCATAAAGATGATTTAAAGTTGAAACTATCTCCTATCGTGATTAAGATTGATATTGGTGGGTAAATTGATCAAAATTCGGGTTAGAAAATTGTCGAAAATTCACGTTCAGTTTTTTTTCAAGTTGTTTCAAAAAATATACCAAAAATATTCAAAAGAAACTAAAATTTTAAATAGCTACACGAGCATTTTCTGTAGTTATTATAGGCTACATTTTGTTATGGCTTGACAGTCGACACCATCTACGCACTTCCTATTAAAATAATCACAAATAAGTTTCACCTACACTTTAATTATAATGTTATGTCATCACACGATAGCACTTTTGGTATCGATAATTCCTTGAGTAAAAACCCATTAGATGTAAAATTAATATGTTGTTAATCACGTGTCACATTTCTCACCTATCGTATTTCTCAGGATTTAAAATCCATTATTAGGTAATATTACGTCGTCGTACGAAGATGGGTATATCAATTTTAGTTCGTCACCAATATTTATGTGTTTCCATTACCTACTCCTAGTCAAAAAATGCCACTGAATTTTTTTCGCGAAATGAACACTAAATATCGAGACGATTTAAACTAAAATAATATTTTTCCAACTGGTTTGACGAAAGTGGTGCCTACTTGGGGTATTAAAAAACAATCACTTTTTTTGTTCCACTACTTTTTTTCTACCTCGTAATGAGACGAAAATGAGATACAGAAGCAATGACTACAATACTCACTTTCCTAGATCATACGTTCTATCTACTTCTAAATAGATGAAAAATACAGAATGTAAATGATGAGCTCTCTTAATCCTTTACAACTTTTGTTTCAACTTTTTTAAAATCATAATTTACAAAATTGAAAAGAAATCACATCACTAGAAACATAATTTTATCTACTTCAAACAAGGTATAAAAAATTTTCAAAATTGCTTCCGTCTCCAGTTATACAGGGTGTATAACGAGTGAATGACTGGACACAAAATTTAGATACAGGGTGTTTCGGTAGCAGTGCACTGCCTTCAAACCAGAGTTGCAGCTACCCAAAATACATAAGTGTATGCATGTTTACCAACCCAGTATTTGAAGGGGAAAAGTTATGCACTAGTTCCGGTTAGAGATGTTCATTCAAAAGTTGTGAAAAGTACTTTTCAAAAATTCATGATTTTCTTCGCTTTTTTCTGGTATCTAATAAGTGATACCTTGTTTTTTTATTCGTTTTTTTGACTTTTTTTGAAGAAACGTGTATTAATTTCACAAAAATGAAATAAAACAAAAAAACTTAACAGTATTTTTCAGTTTTGAGGTCATCATTGTTCAAAATTTTACGCTAGGTTTGGTTCATGCCCCTGATGTGTCTTTTCTAGATTTCAATTTTTGGGTCCCTTTTGACCCTTGTTTAGGGTCAAAAATCACAGATTTTCGTGTTTTTCCCGGTCTCTAATAGTATGTTGATCAGGTTACAGCCCGAACCAAATGACCTAGAAGGTCAAAGTTTGGTATGTAGAGTTGGTAGAGGTCACTGATGTGCCTTTTGGAGATTTTGACTTTTGGACTCTTTTTGACTTTTGTGTAGGATCAAAAAACTAACAATTTTCATGTTTTTCCTGTCTCTTGGTACGTTGATCAGGCTACAGCCAAATCCAAATCCAAATCCAGATGACTTAGGAGGCTAAAATTAGTTATGTAGAGTCAGTAGAGGTCACTG
Organism: Pseudococcus longispinus; assembly: GCA_900064475.1. Classification (NCBI taxonomy): domain Eukaryota; kingdom Metazoa; phylum Arthropoda; class Insecta; order Hemiptera; family Pseudococcidae; genus Pseudococcus; species Pseudococcus longispinus. The sequence continues at coordinate 25,665 of FIZU01038597.1, forward strand.
ATGTGCCTTTTGGGGGTTTTGACTTTTGACACCCCAATTTGGAGGGGAGGCTCAGTTTTGGGAAATAAAAACTCCAGTACGGTTAAAGATACAACGCGCGCCTCCACTGAGTGACCTCTGGTGGAAGTTTGTGAAACTAGGTACCCGAAACTGGTCCACTTTTTATGTAAGAGTAGGGGAAAAGTTCCAGAGACTGGACCTTCTCCCCTACTCTTCTTTGTGCTCAATCATTATCCAGAAGTAAGGTGACCCACTTGTACGTAAAAATAACCCGTTTGTTGGCCCAGATGTTGGGAAACCCCCTATTAGAAAGAATACAGAGAGAAGAGGCGTATTGGTCGAAGCCTTGAGGGTGCAGGTGGCAAAGCCCCCACTGAACAAAAAAATTAAAATAAAAAACAACGGGCAATTTGGGTGAAGCCCTAGGGGTGCAGAGGGCGAAGCCCTCATTGAACAGAACAAACAAAGAGAAAACAACAGACAATTTGAACGAAGCCCTGGGGGTTTGGGGGCAAGCCAAAACTGAAACCAAAACTGGATCTCTAAAACTATTACTGAAAATGAAAAATAAACATGTTTTTATGGGAACACGATATGATATCTACAAGTTTAATTAAAAATTCGGCTCTCAAGTAGCGGCCTGTCTGCTACGCCTTTTTTTTGATGAGTAGAGGGTATGAAGGGATACCCCGTTTTTGAAATTTTCAACAAAAAGCATAGCACAAAAGGGAGGGTTGCCCTCTTTTCTTCTAGGAATAATTTTTTACAGCTATAGCACAGGAATTTAACCATGTTTCTCAACATTGTTCAAAAAATTTATTCAACCTTTTTCAACGGTTTCATAATTGATAATTAATCGATTGTTTGCGAATTTTTCTCAAAAATTCGTAATTATTCTACTATTATTCGACCCCTTTCGATCTTCAAATTTTTCTCAACTTTCTCGCACTATTTTGATTCAAATTTTGTCAAATATAAGCATTTCCTCTTCAATTTTGGAAACAGGCAACATGCTCATCTAACTTTTCATCTTGTACATCCGAATCCTACAGCCTGCTCATATATTTCGGAAAAAAATTCCCAAACAGAAATTAAATTCGGTCTTAATGAACCCAGCCTCGTCACGAAACGTCTACGCTGCGATGTGGCAAAATAAAGACGCTGGAAATTAACAACGGCGAATACTTTAAATAAACTTTGCCAACACTTGACCTCGACGAAGTTAATTTTTCAAACCAGCCATCTCATTATCTTAATTAAACGGTTTCGAATATCAAATCTCGCGCCAAATTTCATCATTGTAATATTTACTTTTCATGGCTTCGACGTTATTAAAGGAATTAAATTTTCAAACTGAAAATATCCTCGAGGTTAAATCTTCTTCCTTTTCTCCACTTTCTTCTACTTCAAACTCGATATAGAAATACGACAAAACTCGAACTATACTCGTACCGGCGTTTCTCTAGGTGGCGTTGGCGTAAAGTACAACAACGTGAAAAAATTAATTTCCCAAACATGACTTTAATTTATATACTTTCTGGTGAGCTGTTCTCAAAATAATTAAAAACTACAATCATTAAGGCTTCAAGGTCGGGTTAACTCGTAAGAAAATACTTGGAAAAAGGGGAAAACTTTCGCTGATTTTAATTACCTCGGATAAACGTGACGAGTAGAAAACTCCTATAGTCAACGGTAAACAAAACCGAGCATATCGGACAGACCAGATCCATATTGAAAAATATCTCAGATGGTGATAAATCATACGCATAATATGTAGGTTTTTTGAAATGTTGACAAATTTTCTGAGACCTTGACTGTCTACAGTCTACATACAATTATCACATTTCACGGTAAATTATTCGAGTGTTGATACGTACGAAAAAGCATGTTCATTGTATTCCCAAACTCCCATCGCCGCGTGGAAAATATTCGTAAAATTTACGACGACGCCTGATGTGAAATTCATACTCGAATAATTCCTTTCTTCCGTTCATTTTTGACTTTTTCTCATCGCCATAAACTATTAGAAGATTTACAGAAAATTCACGCACAACGGGTTCATAATATCGAAATTTATTCCTGCTCGTTTCGTTCATTTTTCATCTGCATACGGATAGTGTGATAGTGTAGGTATTCTGGAGACGTGGAGACTAATTTCAATTTCGTAAGTGTGAGGTCGCAGGCCAACCAATTCATAAATTAAAATTTTCCCAGCTCGAGTATAGCGATAAGTCAATATTACAGTGAAAAAAAATCGCCGAAGTATGGAATCCTCGTTGATCCCCTTACGACCTCGAATGTATCAACACAGCTTATCTAATCCTTTGAAAAAGTTAGTTCGTTCTCAACTGTAGCAGAACCTAACTAAATAATTTAAAACCAACCAATGTTTATGGAAACAGTAAAAATATAAAAATTCAAACTTTACGAAAAAAAACTTGATAATTCACCCTTTTGCAACTCCTTATATTTACCCCCGGAGAAAAAAATCTTCGCGAACTACAAACTAGCAAGTAACAACTTTCGACGAAGGAGATTTTTCACATAATTTGTTATTCGTTTGTAGGAGTAAAAAAAATTCAATTTTCAAAACTTCGTTGGCCGAATTAATGGCACGAAAACAGGAAAACATTCGACGAATTCTTCGGGATGTGAAATATAAAAACGATAGAACTTATTTCATTTTTTATACAATTCTCGTAATACGTCGGGTATTAAAAATTAATAATACGAATTCCCATCTTAGGACATCTCTTCGTTAAGTATTTCGTATCTTAACAACTTTGTAATGCTTTCGTCGCTTTAAAATAAATTTTCGACGAATTTGAAAAAAAAAATGTTAAGCATTTAATTAATTAGATTTACTTAATTTCGTTCCAGACGAATCGTTGGAGGAATTATTTCATCGTTAACGACAGATACGAAAATTTTTCAAAATTTTTCTTCAATTATTTGCATAATTTATTAAAACAAAATTAACACTGATATCAAATATGTACATAATGATTATGTTTTTTTTTTTTTTTAGAAAAAAAAAGGCCTCTGAAAGACAAATTTATTTATACGTTCCGAGTTGAAAATATATTTAAATGAAAAAAAGATACAGTTTCTTTTGCGAAATATTTACACCAGGATTATACTCCCCACAAGAAAAAAACCGCCGCAATATTTACTATCCCATGTTCCTCGAGAGGGAAGAAAAAAAATGAGGTATGAAAAACAAAAACCACCCTTTTGCTTTTATAAAAAAATATATATTCCGTTGATAGAATAGAGAAAAAAATCACGTTATCGTAAATTTCAAATCTTTTTTCAAAGCTTAAACGACCTTTCTTCTTATAAATTTTGCGAATTCGTCTCTTTTTTCATCATGTACAAAAATAGTATACTTTTTTTTGGAACAAGTTGAAAATATGTCGGTTTCAAAGGAGGAAAATGTCTCGTATTGTTAAGGAACGTTTAATAAAAAAAATTTTAAACTTTCAGCAAAAATGTTACTTCGATAGAGCTGAAAAATTGTATATAAGCTTATTCAAATTTAAACTTTTTTAAATTTGATAATTATAAATAGGTAGGTGTATACAATACATACAGAGTGTCTCACAGCTAATGTCATTCCTTCCACTGGGTTAGTAGGCAATTCATCCTATAAGTACAAGTAGGATTATTTACCTGCCCTTTGAATCGAAGTCAATTTTTTTAAATCATACTCATCATTTTTAATTTGTCAGAAATTTTTGACCGTGATAGGTAGAGGGTTGCGGTTTGTACCATTGAAAGGGACATTTTTTTACTTTTTTTCATACAATAGTTTTTTGGAATAGTTGATGGGGGAAATCCAATAGCTAATGAAATATTCAAAAAAGCAAAAAAATATGTTTGTTTTCAATTATATTAAAATTTTTGATTTTTTTTTACATTAACCTAATTACTACTATGAACATACTAATTAATGCAAAGAAAGTTGTAAATTTTCTGATCAAATTGTAAAATTAAGAAATTTCGAGAGGAAAAGTGATTTTTTCAAATGTTTTTTCTATAAATTAAATATGTATAGGCCTAGGTATAACTTTTGATTGAAGCAAGATATAAAGCTGAGGTTTGTGCCCTTGGAAAGAGCAACGTTTAAAGTGGTACATTAATATGAAAAAATTCAAAAATGTTTAGTAAAATTTTTTAAAAAATGATTTTTTTGTGTTTTTGTTTGAATATTTTATAGCTAATGGAGTCCCTCGATCAACCAATCCAAAAAACGTTTGCATAAAAAAAACTAGGATGGAAAACTTTTGTCTGATTTGATTTACTCCCACCCCCTCAAGTTGTTCCTTTTTATGAAAAGATAAATCTTAGAAAGTTTTACCCGCCTACGTGTAAAATAAGTGGTACCAAATCTTATAAGCAATGAGACACCCTGTGTAATATGGGTAGTCCACTTTGAACGTTTCAATCATTATATTTCGTGATGTAGACAGCCAAACCGAACACATGTTGGAAGGTTTGTCGACCATTAAAATTGAAGACAGAAATCTACAAAACTGAATGGTATTTTTAAAAAGTAAAATTTATTCAAATTTTTCAAAAAATTCGATTTAATGAAAATGTTGCACAAGTTTGAAATCGAAACATCCTCAAAACATTGAAAATTTGGTTTGAAAGTCTCCAAATTTTGGTAATTTTTTCATGTGTATGGTACTTTTTATATTGAAACTTACTCTGCAAAATGTTAGCCTGCCCTGACTCATCCGAATGAAGCTATGGGTCCTCAAAGTACCGATCAAATTATATTTTTCGTGCTTTTCGCGATTTGAGAAAAATTCTCAAGGATTTTGAAACCATAAGTTTTTTTATGTTCGGAAATCTTCTCAAATTCGAGGAAAACAAAAATGTAATGACTGATGCTCGTAGAATGTTTTCTCGTTTAGAGCATTGTTCTTCGGAAATTTCTTCGTAGGAGGCTTGACGTTCTTGTAAAACTACATTTCGAGTTGCTAAAAAACACTGGTGGGTATGGTACTTTTTCTTGCTGGATGGGATATGATTAGGGAAGATATGTATTGGGGCAAACGGCAGGGAAATAATTCGGTATTTTTAAAAATGGTCCTCCTTTATGGACCCATAGCTCTACTCCCATGAGCCACATAGTTTGTATGATTGAATTTCAAACTTGAAACGTGCCATGTAATACACAAACAAAACCGCCTATGGTCCCATCACATATGGCCTCTATTTTCAATTTCTAGCGATACAATTGTCAATTCAATCTAATCTTATTCTCATATTACGAAATGCCATTCTAGTAAACTATTATCATTGGTATGACTGAACAGAAGCCAGAAGGTAGCTATTCGTATATTAGATAAATTCTCGTGTTGACATTGATTCGAAGTTAGTCGAGAATAATTTGCAACATTAATATACTCGTACGAACATGTGAGGTAGATTCGCCTATAGGCTGCTGTGCAAATGTACACCGCGACACGCTTCAAAAACACATCATTAAAGGATACAATATACACATAAATTACATATGTATACCATACAAGTAAACATACAATAATACGTGTAAGTAATTGCCCATTAGTGTACAGAGGTATAAGTTTATATTAGGTATATTTTGCTAAAAAAGAACTGAAGCTAATATAAAATTTGAGTTCGTAATCGATTTCAAAGACAAATGTACCTTGTACCCCTTGCAATCTATTTTTATTAATCCAGGCATAAAATTAGCTTCGTTTTGCCATACTTTTGACATCATTATACCGAAGCAGCGATTGAAATTTATTCTTGCGTGTAGGGTGTAGATTTCAGACACGAGATGGAAAAGATCTCACGATGTTTACTTTTGATTATTTTATAATGGTTCGATCGTTAATTTGTTGTAGGTGGTTTTGAAAAGCGGTAGGTGAAAATCAAATGTTTGAAAAAATTATAAACTTATACTAGGTATAGGTATTAGGTACCGATGTACCTAGGTGGCATACTTGAGTCAGGTGGATCATTAAACCTTATTTTTTTTTTTAATTCAATGAAAAAGTGTATTTATGTAGTACAGACGTTATATGCAAACTACATAACGACCTCCTAAACCTTAAATTTTCAAATTTTCAAATAATTTAAAAATGTTTTCATTGAAATAGCTTTTATACACGGTGGTTCATCGCTATTGTCCCTCCTTATTTCACTGGAAAAGTAGGTAACTCATCCTGAGTACAAGTACGTATGTTTGAATACCCGTGGAATTGAATGGGCAAATTTCTTCTCAATCTTGTTCACCATTTTTGATGTGTCATAAAATTAAAAATTTCAAATAATAGGTAGAGGGTTGCGGTTTGCACCATAGGATGGAGCATTCACCCTAGTTATTTTTCATTTAAAAGTTTTTGGGGTACCTACTTCATGTATTCATACTTTTCCTAACTCTGAAATTGAAGGAGCTATAACCAATAAAAATATGAAAAATGACATTATTTTCTTAAATTTTTTTTTTTAAACGGTCTCTCGTGTTTTCAAATCATCGCAACTCCTTCAATTTTAGAGTTAGGTACACGAATATAACTCATATTGTAGAGCTTAAAAAATTCTAGAAAGCAGTTTCAAAAAAAATTGCCTTTCTATACTATCAGCGGAGTTACGTTTTGAAACATCTACCAGGACTAGTGGATAACTTTATCCCTTCAAATTCAGTGGTCGGCAAACATGCATAAACCTATGTAGTTTAGGTAGCTGCATCTCTGGTTTGAAGGCGGTACACTGCGACCGGAACACCATGTATGTATAATTCACACAATATTAAGAACAAACATGAATAAGGAAAGTGATGGTAAAAACGTTCAACCTTTGAAAAACTTATAAAGAAGGTGAAAAATCCAGGTGATCATGTTAGCGTCATGTAAAAAGGCTTGAAATACGAGGTTATCTTCAGTTTCAAGTTCATATGTTGCATGGTTGTGCAATGTTACCTTCAAATTCAAAAAAACTCTCATGTCATTCATTTTGAATATTTTTTAATCAGTAGATATAGGTAACCATGCAACGGATGCCCTTGAAACTGAAAAGTACTTCGTATTACAACCCTCTTTACATGACATTTGCAAACACGCAGTTCTGAAAAAACTAGAATATCCCGCTTCCTCCCCACACCATAGTTTTCCATCAAATTTTTCACTTACCTTATTTTCAGAAGACATTTGAAAACGATTTTTTATTCTACTTTAACAAATTAGTATATTCGATACTTCTTAAACTTCGATGTCATTTTCAATGATATTTAAATGCCACTGCAGCAATTGCTTCTCTATTTCGAATCATTTTCACCTGCACAAAAACCCCATTTACCTCTCATCACCACTCACCCTATCTCTCTAAAACAATTATGACCTATTTATAGAAAATACTCATCTGCGAGCCCATTTCCCACACAAAACGTTCCATTCTCCTGGTTTAATTTACGAAACCCCCTTCGAGGGGTTGGAATCCAGACAATCATACGACTCGAATATGATAATAATTCAAGTAGCTCACCGAAGGTATTGACACGAATACCTACATACGAAAAAACAACAACTCGATTTTCCAATTTATCCGTCCTCCTTTTGAAAACACATTCGTGATAATTCATTACCTATCAATTTCATCTTAATTACTAAACCGAAAGCTGGCCTCTTTTCATCGCTTGTTTTCTATATTATGCGGCATCGCGTCGGCGAAAGGTTTCACGAGTTAAACAGAGTATCCAAATATATAATACGATTGTACGTATTGACATTTCACACGATACCTTTATTTCTTTATCCATTAATCCAATTTTTTAAAACGTACCTATCGACGAGCTGGTCCTTTGCTTTTCATATAGTGTGGCATGTTAAACCTTCGAGTAGCCAATAAGGGTAACGTCATTGATATCTTACAATTGGCCGAATATTTTCAAAAAGTGTAGGTACCGCAAAAGGTATACTTTTGGTTTTAGTATGGGCAAAGATTTCAATGAATATTTACCTACATCGAAACATTTGAAACAAAACAAGTTGGGAAAGAAAACACCCAAATTCTCGATTTTCGATGAAAAAAAAACATCGTTCATACAGTGAACTGTGAACCACGCTGAACATAGCCGAATAAAATTTCCAATCCTTTTCGAAAATATTTCCATATATTTAAAAAACTATATATTTTATAAATATATCTCCGTATAAGGTCGACTCGAGTAAACAAATGAAATCTACCCTCGCGAATATACCACCTTGAAGTCGTAGTCGTTGGTAGCATTTTCATACGCGTGTTTAACCACTTAGATTTCTCTTTAAAACAAACAAAGAGCATCGGTATATATCTTCGAATGTAGAACGCTAAAAGCCTGCATTTGACGGAACCAGGTATAAACAAAGAAATTTGCATTTCTCCCAAGAATAGAAAGCTCGATTTTACTTGACGGAATTTCAAATAGGTATACCTACATTTTATCAGAAATATACCTCGCGCTTTCGAATTGATAAATAAATATGACCCGAGATATCCCCCGATCAAATACGAAAACAAATTTTCGCGCTTTTGTTTTTCACATCGAGACTATTAGTATCTCAAATATCAGCCACTGGGTGAAAAATTATACCACGATGGTGATCTTTTTACGTATTTTTACGTTAATATTAAATTTTAGCAGATATCACAATCCGATTTTCAATTTCATCGGTTCTATTAAAAAGAGAATCAGTGATGAAAAAATTGAAAGCAAAACCAAAAAGTTAGAACCCTTTCAAGTCAAATTTTCCAAAAAATTTAATGGAAATTTTCTACTACGGCTAATTTTGATCAAACTAGCTTAATTTTTAAATAAGGAAATATTTTGGCTTTCAAAAACATTCTTTATTCGAAGAAAGTCCTATAAGCAGACATTGAGTATTCAACCCTCGGCCTCCGACAAAGAAATCACCATGTAAATATAATCGTTAGCAAGTTAAACTCAAGCTGAACCGCCAGAAACCCTTATATCCAAAATTTCAAACACACAGAACCCAAATCATTTAATTTTGTAATTGTGTAAATCCTAATACATTCGCCTAATTACCCTTATACATCACAAAAAGGTAACATGGGCACTGTTGGTAACGTCATAAGCCTTATTTTATTTCGCGGTTCAGCAACATTTTCGTCTTACAAGTAGAAAGGGAAATTAAGATGAGGAAATATATCGTCGATGACAAGTTACCCTTATACCCCCATTACATGGAAAGCCTACAGACCTATCTATAACACGAGTATGCTTGATTACCTACAACACGTTTATATTTTGGAATGTATATATTAATGAGGAATGAGGTACCTGGTAGACAGTGTTGGCGTTCGTTCAATTTTGGCTGTTTTGTTCAAATTGTCCGTTCGCGTTCCGTTCATCTATTTGACTATTTGTCTGAAAAAAAGTCGTTCCGTTCAGCGTTCCGTTCATCGTATCCTCAAAATACAGCGTTCCGTTCAATGAAATAAATTTGGCTTCCGTTCCGTTCGAACGGGCGTTCAAGTGGCGTTCACGTTGCATTTTTTGATTTTTTTACAGGAAAAAATTAAAAAATGAATCTAGAACTTAAAAGGGTAAAACGCAGTCTGAATCGCATTGAACGCAATTGAACGCAATTTGAACGGCGTTCCGGCGTTCCACAATCACCCGTTCGCGTTCCGTTCGATTTTTATAAAAAAATTTACGTTCCATTTACGTTCCGTTCCGTTCCGTTCCCTTCCCTTCCCTTCCCTTCCCTTCCAGAAGTCGAAAAATACCTTCCGTTCCGTTCAGAACGCGCGTTCGGAACGGGAACGCGCCCAACACTGTTTGACACACACTGTCATCTGACACCATATTGAAGAACTCTGACACAGCACCATCATGATGTTGGCTAGTGTCAGAAGGCTTGACATACCTTTTGTGGTTAGAAAGATTTTTTCATTTGGATTTCCACCAACCGAAGTATCCAGATTTTCTTCATAAACTTCTGGAATTCAGAAGTTGAACGACTGTAAGTATACATCAGACTTAGTACCTATGTGTTGCATAATTACTTGTTGGAAGGCTTTACTTATACTTTGAAACACCACATAAGTATTATATAAAATAAAATAGTTGGTTTGTAGATAGGTAAAGAAGTAAAAGTACCTACATATTTTGTTTCTGTGTCATTACAGAAATGATGTCATCAAGTAAATCCCAATCAGTTCTGCTGAATCTGCTTTCGATGAAAATAATCAATTCGACGATTTCAATTCCAAGAGATTCGTCACTTCTGTGTGAAAAAAGAACTCTAGTATACGAGTAGGTAAAAAGGAAACTCAACAGTTAGTTATTAAAAACGATTAAGTAAGTAATGGCGATAAGGGAAAAGGAAGAAATCAATTTCGGTGTCATTTCCGTTCAATTACAAAAAGGGTGTAAAAATTGTCGATTAATCGTCGTTCATAACGCGAATGCGGGACTACCTATGTATCGTTAGGTACCTACATAACGTAACACGTGGAAAAAGTGCCATTAGTGTAGATGATATAAAGGGAGAAAAATCATTCGCAAGTTGGTAGGTGAGTGTTACATGAGTCGCAGCTATTCGTCATGTTCTAATTATTTCATGTACGAGTAGTAGAATACAGCTAGCGTTAGTTTTTAAATTAATTTATGTAAATTAGGACCACGACATAGTGGAATTTTTATCATAGAAATGCTTCTCTTAAATCCTCACCGGTGCGTGACGATTTTCAATTTGCTATTTTGAAAATCGACAAAAGGTAGTAATTTGCGAGCCGGCGCGAGCTTATATATAGGGAAAAAACGAAAAAAACGATGCATTGTACAACGAGAAGCTCGATAAGTACATATAATAAAATTATACGAATACGCTGTCGTCGTCGTAAATAATTTACCGCAGAAATCCGGCGAAGAAAAAGTTTTTTTAATGCTAATTCGCTGCCGTAACAATTTTCACACATATAAGTTTACAAATACAATGAAAAATTTGCTGGCTTTTCCGCCACAACTAACTTTTCGCCAACAACTTTAATACCGAGCGCATTTTTAATAATGAATTTAAAATGTTTTCTTTTCTTTTCTATTTTTTTTCCTGAATTTTATTTTGTTAAACGAATCACGCTTTGTAATTTTTCGCTGCATTATTTGACTGTTGTGAAAAAAAAAGAGGAAGGGAAAAAAGTTTATACCTCCTGAGTATAGATAGAAATTTGCAATCTCGCCGGAGGTATCAGGTGTTTTGAGATTTTTCTCGCGCTTACGTTACGTCCATCTTGTTCGTTATCTCTCTCTGTCTCTACGTTGTCAGATTTTCTCTTCGTTTTCTTAGCACGTTAAATTTCATTTCCGCTGCGAGATTTAATGATGTTTACTTTGTTTCTCATTATTTCGCGTTAGAAATTAAGATAAAGCTTGACGCCGATTTAATAATAAAAACGTATTCTGGACCGGTGAATTTTTACCACTGAGGCTGGCCGTCGTACAGCCGCTTCGTCAGATAAAAAATACAGTATACCTAGAGTTTCGAAACGTCGACAGATAAACAATTCAATTCATGAAAACCATAGCATACAAGTCATACAAGTATTACATTAGTTTGATAGAAAGTATTGCATAGTGTAAAAAGAGCTGCAGTCAACCTGAATTTTGCTACCACACCCAAGAGTTTCCAGTCACTATCTTCATATTATTTATTACAAAATATGGGAAATGACGTTCTATAAAATGCTGCTCCAGGTTCTGAAACAAAAACGAAATTAGTTTTAGCTCTTGAGAGGGATTGTAAGTTGTATCTATAAAACTAATATTTTAATTTTGGAAAAGTCTTAATTGGAAATACACTTTTTAATTGAATACATAGGAATATTTGTATAACAATTCCTTGAAAATACATTTCCAATTTTTTCTAAAATTCAAACGAAGCAACGCACATTGCCTCTAATTTGTACAAGAAAGACAAGAATGCCAATTCCTTCAAAAATGCACAAATATTTGGTTAACTGGGTTTTAATCATACAGGCCGAGGTTATAGTGGCGATGGAAGATGAAGATTGAAGCTCGAAAGTTAAATGAAATTAACTTTCAATCTTCCAATCGTCAACCTGATTGGCCAATCGCTTATCACCAACCAATGGGAGTGAAGATGTAAATCTCCATCTTCATCTTCATCGTCACTATAACCTCGGCCACAGTTTTGTACGGTGTTTTTAGTGCTTTCGTGGTTACACTCAAAAGATTTTTCTATGACATTCAAGAATGTTGATTTATAATAAAATATACAATATTAAGACCACCTGATACTAACTCTATCAATGCTTCAAACTATACTTGTCAGTAAGATAATTACCTACCTACTTTTTACTTCAACATTCCAAGTTTCATAATCAAACGTTTCCTAAAATTGAATACACCTTCCATGAATTTCAGATCCATCATTTTCTCAATACTATGTAAGTAGGTATAACTTATTCGTTACTTATTTGATAATTGTTACATTTCAGCGAATGTCTATAGAAGAGTAACTATCTACCTACTATCTAAAAATTTTGAGCCTCAAGACAAAACTTTATTTTACCTCACTCACTTGCTTGGTTCCCTTACCCCTCCCCAAAGTTACACAATTTGTAACTGAGCCTGAGGGAAATAGTGCAACGCCACTGAATGTATTTGTATAATATATGTTTGTGCAACTGTATGTTGTAGATGTATTTCATGCCATCTCAGTGAGATGTTATCGAATTCAGTCTTATGAAATGTTGAAAGTCATCGATCATCCTGAAATTTCAAACTCATTAGAAACCAAAGAATGTTTGCCAAGGGTTGGAACCAAAATTCTGGAAGAAAGGGCTTCAGATGTGGTTGAAAATTGGGTTTTGAGTGTTTTGACATTCCAGGATTTTCATTTTTCAGTGATAGTTGATGGTGTTGACACTATTGACCTGTTTTTTTATTGTTTTGGTTTTCAGTTGTTGTGTCTCATTTAGAAAATGGCGATGGTGGACTTTGATTATTTTTTTTTGTTAGAAACTAATTTCTTGTGCCTAGGTACCTAATTAGTTTTCATTTTGGTTTTATTCGTTTCAATATTTTCAACTTTTTGATTTTGGAATTTGGTTTCATTTTGTTTTAACCTATGATGCTTTGGTGTTGAAGATTCCGGGTTTAACTTTTTATTTTTAAAATTAGAATTTTTTACAATTGAAAAACCACAAAAAAAAATTGCTTTTGCATCAGTACATACCTATGTTGGAAAAAATTATAAAATTTCAACTTTTCGGTATTTTTTTCTGCAAAGATTTTCCCACTCACTTCATCCAAACTTTGTAAATTCCTTTCCTTTGACCAAATAATGAATAAATATTTCCTAAATTTTAATTGTGAAAAACCATACTTTCTCCTTCCAAAATACTCCCCTCTGAATGACTATCTGATCAGACGAGGCCAGACTCATTCACCCCCAGACCAGACTTATCCTTGTTTAAGATATATGAATACTTAGTATTAATTATCAGTAGTATTAATTGTTACTATTTGACTTGTACCTACCAAGATTTAACTTGCCTGTTCTTCCTTTCACTGATAGGTACCTCATTTTCTCTGCTAATATGTATAGGTATAGCTAAGTACACCTATGTTATTAGAAAATGCTCTTACAGTAAATTGTAAAATGATTGAAATGATATTACAATAAACAATGCGGGTTCAATTCGATTTTCAACTTTTATTAATTAACATTTACGTTAGTTGTTCTCAAACGTCAATATTTTTTACCACCGCCGCTGCTAGGCTAAATGCAGTTTCAGTTGAATTGCCATTTTATATAATGGCTGGAGATAATTGCGCCTCGACAACGTCATTATTAGTTATGAGTGAGATAACAAACCAACATTTTTGCTTTTTCCTGTATACCCCGAAAAGTTTCAATGAACAAAGTTTACTAAATGGAGAAAATGACTGCACCATCGTCAATAATTTCCAATGAAAGTTTTCAACTTTCGCTTCGATAGTTTTGATAAAATTTGTTTTCGTTTCTCTCTACATCACCGAAAATATAGAATAGTCGTTTGTTCATGTGTATGTGTATTTCATCGTATCAGGTTTTGTACATCTCGGTTGAAGCGAAAATTTTTCTATCTTTGCATTAGACCTACACACTAGTTCGTATATTACGATGGGTAGCTTTTTCTTCTTCACTTCTGAATTCGATTTCATTTATACAGAAATTGAAAGATAATTATAAAGTTTCAAAAAAGTGTACCTGTTTTGAAAATTTTTTACCCAATGATTTGACCTGAAAATTTTGGAAATTCCAAAACCATTTTTTTTATACCAAGAGATCGAACAAGAAAATTGATTCGATTATTAGTACCTATTTATTTGTACCTATCTTGCATAATGATTAAGCCGAATAGATTGAAAATTGAATTTCAAACTTCTAAGAGCACATGGAAATAAAAATGGAAAACTATTCACTCGAAACCAAGCTGTGAACAACCTTAACGAGAATCAAATGTCCTGCTCTTTGATTTGCAACAGCTAGAGAAACTGCCTGCTATAAAAATTGAATCGACGAGAATACACTACGCTGTAGATACCATAAGGCGTTGCAAAATACTTCGGTCGGTCGTCGTCTGCAATACATTCGAAGACTATTTTGTTGGGAGAAAACGGTCCCTATGGCATATCTCGAAGAGACAATCTACCATGGGAGAGTTTATATTTGAAGTTTATATACGTATTTTAAGACTTCAGAGAAGAGTCTGATCTTAAATATGGTAAGATAATCGTTACCAAGTACTTTATGAAGTTTTAAACGAGTTGAAGGTTATATGGTAAGTTTTCAACAACAAATGAAAAGGAAGTTATACATAGATGCGGTCAAAAGCTTATCTTCATTTAGTTTTGTATTAATTAAACGAAGATGAGTTTAGGAGCGAGTGGATGCGTTGACGAGAGGCGAATAAAATATACATAGAAAATATGGGCGATACGATGTCGTTTAAAAGTTGCTTATTTTGCCGTTAAAATGGTGAAAGAAAAGAGTAGCTCATCGAGGATAGAAGGCTTTTTTAAGGATACCCATTAACTCGTCGCAAATTGGCTCTTTTTGGGTAAAATTTTATTAAAATATTAAACTTTTATAATTGCTTCGCGTTCTTAAGTAAGTATAGAGGTGGTATTGAAGTTGCGGATAAAGTTTTGACAAGATTTTCAACCGTGAAGAATTTTGAAAATTTTAAACGAACGATGAGTTAAGATGGTTTAGAAAAAATTCAAAGATTTATATAAAAAATTCATAACTACTTTTATGGTACTTACACCAATCTTCGATAAGTTTTTGGTTCGGGTAAGACTTTCGGATGTGGGGGTCGAATAGGAACGCGGGAAGAGAAAGATTTAAGTAGGTACCTATCTATTTTTAGTTCAACATTATTTGATAATCTGTTTTCAATGTGAAAAATTGCAGTAGGTAGGTAGTAGGTACTAGGTATAGAAAAATTGGTCTTTCTTATTTTTTTAAAGCAGCAAATAACAGAAAATTGGAAATTTTATGCCTAAGAATATTTTAAATTGAAATAATACCACGGACAGAAGTATAATGCATAGAAAAATAATTTATTCACAATGACAATGTTAATCTTACAAGATTAGTAGACTAGTCGTCTTCTTCAGAAGAACTCTCACTTACATCGGTATTTCCTTCAACATAAATTGCCTGCAAGGAATCTTCAATCAAGCATTCATCTCTCCATTTTCGAATTTTAAATGTACCATTTTCACCCCATCTCTTACCCCATGAATTTACAGCGATCCAATAATTCTCTTCAACTTTATCGCTTTCTTGATTATATCCAACAATTTTCACTGTTAATTTCCCAATAGGTTTACCAGTGACGTGATGATAAATACCTATTAAAAAAAAACCATGTTTTTAAACTTTAGTAATTATTCTAGTAGACTAACTATCCACTACAAATTTGTGTTTGTAGGCATTTCTATGAGCTTTTTGTGAGCTTCTTGGCCTTCTATGAGATTTGTATTTCAAAATTAATTAACAATTAGGTACAACACGAAAAATTCAGTGGTGAGCCACGTACTTCGACCCCCCTCTCTCTCCCCCTCCACACCTCAAATAAGTAAATTAATTAAAATTCAAGTTCACAATTATTCAAAATTGTGACGAAAGATTCGAAAAACAAATTTTTCTAATCACTGATGTAAATTAAATTATCGTTTTAAAAAATTCATGAAAAAAATATGAAAGACTTGTTCATTGACTTAAAAACTCGACATTTTTTAAAATTCTTGTCCGGAAAAACAAAATTTATAATTTTTTTATGCAGGTAATTTTTTTCAAGTACCTTAAAAATGGAAGGAAGGCGTCGAAAAATCACTTTCAATGGTATTTTTGACCAAAAATATATTAAAATTAAAACCATTTCAATAGGAAAATTTTCGAAAAATTTTGAATCATCAAATTTTTGGTTGCAACAAAGAAGGAGCAAGCAATGGATCAGGAGTAAAAATTTTCTGAGTCATTTTGAAGACATAGGTATTTTTTTCTAGTTAGCCTCCTGCATTCAAAATTTGAAAAAAGGTGCAAAGCAGTCTATCTCGATGAGCTCAAATGTAAACAAAAAGTAAAAATGAAAAATTCGCAGAAACCTCCCAAAATGAACAGAAAAAGATTCTTTCAAAAATTAAATTAAAAGTAATGGGTCTGGGCTTGCAACCAAATTACAAACTAATATTTCATCAAAGTTCCAGAATCAACTGACTTCTTCAGAACTAGAATTGCTACCGAGTAGATACTGAGCATTGCTCATTGAGCAGTGTTTTGTTCAGGATCTCATTCCTGATTAACTTTTGGCTCCTCCTGTTAGGGTGTGGCCACTGTCCTATACAGGAGGAGCTAAAAGCCAATCTGGAAGGAGATCCCGCTCGAAACGACTACTCAATAGTAATCCCAGCTCTGATATTTTAAATTCTTTCATATTCGAACTTGTCAAATAGATTTTAAATCTTAAATCTTTTATAGGTAGATGGATGATGAAATTAGAATAAGTATCTACGAGTACTTACCTGATTTATAGGTGATGAAATCTTCATAAACTATGATGGTGCCAGTAATTGGCCCGTGTTTTTTTATTGTTGATGTCACCCAACAAGGACATGTGAAACTAACAGCACGTTTAGCTACAAGACAATTCACCAAAATTAAATTGATGTAATAGCATCGACCATATACTCTTTATATAGACCGCTCGTAGAATACTTGAAATCTTGTGGAACAGATTTCTGACAGAGTTTTTCGGGAATGCACCTCCGCATGCGCGAGTTTGATGTTTCAGGAGGTGGTG
>FIZU01038613.1:0-21276 GCA_900064475.1 Pseudococcus longispinus
AAGGTCAAGCTAAGTCAAGCTTTTTTCTCGAAAAATTTTGTTAGACACCCTGTATGAGGTAGAAATTTGGCATAGGGAAGTAATATAGATTCAAATTAATCTTCATAATCGATGGGTACTACAAAGTGGAAGATACAGGAACTAGCCCTTAAACGGCCATGTGGGGTATACGTATACCCCACTGACTTTTCGTGAGTGACACATCATACATGACCATGTGGGGTATATATGTACCCCAACATATAAGACGGTGCAATTTTTAGTTTGGGATATGGGCAACACCGATCAAATTAAATTGCTTGGCAAAGTGTAATAAGAGATTAATATTACCGCTTCAGTCGTTCATCATTCTAGTACTTTATAAAGTCTCGAAACTTTAAACTGTATCAACTAAAAAAAATTGAAAAAACTAAACTACCCTGTATGTTGGGGTACATATGTACCCCACATGGTCATGTATGTCAAAAAATTTGTGGGGTACTATACGACCCCACATGGTTTTGTATGACTTTCAACTACACATGGCCTTGTGAGGGCTAGTGTCATTTGTGATAGGAACAATGGTTTCAGGTGGCCTCCATTCGTAATCATTTAATTAGATACCAAGTGATACAATTGTTTTTTGTGAATATGCAAATTTTCATATCATGATCCAAATTTTCTGGGTAGTAATATGGCCCACTGAAAAAATTAAAAAATTCGATGCAATTATAGTCGAGATTTTGATTTCTTTTGGTGTGCCATTTTACTATCACGTTTCCAAAATCACTACTTTTTAAAAGTTTTGTATAATTTGAAATAAGGATAAAAAATTGTACCTACAAATGCGAAAAAAATCCTCCATAAAATTAAACCAGACTATTTTATCAACATTTTGAGACCTAGCAGCCATGTTTGGACCATTGGATGCTGAGCTATGCATAAAACAAAAAAGTGGCGCATATTACTATCTTCTATTCTACTACCCACTGTCTTAGTTAAAAATTGGTTTTGATTTGATTTTTTTGAAAAGAAATTTGCCCTTTTCAATGTTCGAGATATGCAACACGTTCATTTGAATTTTTTTTAGTGGTTACCTGTTGTATCCAAATCTCTCCAATGGCGGACGATTCTCAAAATACCCTGTATATGTGCTAAAAGTGGCAAAAAGGGGAAATTTTTCTTTGCTTTGTTAGATTATTAACATACGTTCATTGTTTATTTTGAATTTTATTTATTTATTTATTTATTTATTTATTTTTGAAATTAATTATTTTGCAGGAAGGCGTTGTATCGGAAATCCAATCTATGATGAGCTGCTTTTTGCTGAAATCATTGAAGCATTTTTCGGTGAGTTTTGTTTTTTTGTTTTTTTGAAATGAAAAATATATAGGCCTGAATTGCTTTGAGATAGGGAGATGAGGATTTTTTACATGAAGTACCTACCTAAGATTGAAAAAATGACGTATCTGCTTTTATCAAATTGTATTAAGTAGATCAAAAACATTGTTGTGTTAATTTGAAGGTGATTGTTGACGAAAAATTCTAATATAGTTTTACGAAATTTGATCACTACCTATCAGATTTCTTTATTCAATGACATAAAATGAAATATCTATTACCTACAATTTTATAAAGATTTGGTCGTTTGAGTGTGACTTTAGATTTGAATTTTTCGATTTTAATTTTATATCTTTGTATGTACGAAAATCTAGAAATTAAATTTTTCCACTTTTTCTCGAGATTTTACAAATACCAATTTCTCTCCCTCGATACCCTTCCTCCTCACACACACAAATCGTAAAAAAAAATTCAAAGAAAAATTGCAGAAATAATGCATATTTTGACATGTTTTTAAGAAGTAGGTATAATGGAAGGATAAATTTCTTATTTTTTTTGTTCAAAATTTCGATGATTTCCTTTTCTAAACTCCTTATAACAAAAAATTTATAGGCTCAAGGTCCATTTTAGAGAGAATGGGATGATTTGGGGTAGAATCACCAAACAGATCCAAAAAAATAACATTTTTACAAGAAAATGAAATGATAAGTAGCTATATCTAATGCATCAGAATTACATTTTGGAAAATTAAAAGAAAGAATCAGCTTTGTACCACTCGAATTTTAGAATCGATGAAAAAAAAAAGCAGATTGAAAATAATCCAAATGTAGGAAATGCAGATTTTTGAAATTTTTTTCCTTTTTTAATGAGTTGAATATGATCAATTAATCGTAAAAATTAGATAAGAATTGATTTGTGCATTAGTTTGAGGAAATCTAAAGGGTTTAATTTCGCAAAAATAAATAAAAATGCTAAACTTGAATTTAGGTAAAATAAACAATATTAAACTTTCTGATTTACGTTTAAACCTGTTGTTGTTGTCGTCGTCTTGGAGCTTTTCAACATTTTAATCAAAATCGTTTCGAGTGTAAAGACGAGTGTATCGATTAATTGCCACTTTTTTCCTCCTCAATAAGTAATAGTTTCGATTTAGTGTGCTAGAAATGACAAGGACTCTTTATTTTGAGAAACCCTGCATTAAATGTAAAATTTAGCAACGATTTCTTCTAGTGCCTTTAACAAGAGGACACTTCACCGATTGTTCTTATAAATTTTATTTACTTGGTATTTTTATGCGAAAAGAGAAGAACGAAATAAATCGGTCAAGATTTAAAATATTTATGAAAATTTTTAGGTTCCAAGTGGTATAGAAATAGGTATACGTATAGATAATTTAAATACGAAAAAAATGACGAAAAACAAAGCACAAAAAAAGTTATTTTATTCGCCAATTGCGCAAAAAAACTACTCGAAATAATATTTATTCGGTATACTAAAGCTTATCGAATGCTGAGTGGATTAAAAAAAATATCGAGTATTTTTTTTCGCAAGTTCTCCGACGATGTAGTAGGTATAACCGCGCGTTTATTTACTAATCCGCGTAATTTTATACACACGCGCGTGGACGCGTATACCACCGCGGAAAATAAATATTTTTAAGGGTAAATCTCGTACCGGAAAAAATGACATACTTGAAGTGGGAAACAAAATTTTTACGATTTTTAAAGATCTTTTTGAAGTATATATATATATAGGGAAAATACTTCGTGACCCGAAATATGTAAATGAGATTTCGCAGACTTTAGAAACTTTAAAGAGCTGGACTTTTGACCTATCTTTTTGCCCTATTCCTTTATGCTGCTATAAGTTCACTTGATACATATATCGTAATGTAAACGCACCCTTTTTTTACTCTCTCGCTCCTCCGCGTGCTTTCTGCTTTATTTTTCTTTTCTCGGATATATTCAGTCTTTTTCTACGTTCTTGTATGTATTGATACTTCTTATATACCACGTTCGTATGTGTAAAAAATCGAAAAACTTGGACTGGAAATCTTGTTAACGATATGAAAGTATAATGATACTATTAACCCCTAATTTCATACGAAGTTTTGTCGTTTGATCATCTCGTAAACTAATAAGCTATAAGTGTCGAGAAAATCATCTCGATGATGTAGTTTTTTATGCAGGTGTTTCAAAAATGGAATATTTCCTTCAATCCAGCAATTATGCAACTCCCACAACGTGTAAATGTTAAATAAATAAAATAAAAAAAATTAATAAAAAAAATATTGAGTACAAGTGTATAAATTAGCAGATTTTTCGAATTGTAGACGCAAAAATATGCTTCTTCAGACATTTCGATTATGTCTATTTAAAAATTTGATGCTGTGTTTTGTGGCATCTTAAGAGGCATTATTATCAGTTTTCTAAAAAAATGTCTACGTTTATCGAATAATTTTTGAAGGAGCTGAATTAGTAACAAAATATTTTGGGCCTTGCCTGGGGACTCTTATCTTCTGGACCGTCCTGTTTGGTTCTATTCCCATACTACGTATGAAAGTATAAAAGCTAGAATATGCTTATACTTTTTATGTTAAGTTCAACAAAATGTTATAATGTCTGACAAAATGTCTAAAAATCAAATTTTGAAATTATTCAAGTTTTTACAAATCTTGAAAGTCAGATTCTCTTGAATTTTTCAAGTCCAACTGTCCAAGAAGCCCAAACTCTGACAGAATGTCTAAAAGGCAATTAAACATCGGTCTAATAAATTGCTTTAAAGTCAGCGTGATTTCTCTGAAATTTTCCAAGTTCAAAAATTGGTTTGAAATATCAACAAGTCCTAAATTTTTCCAAGTTCGAAAAATCAGCTGCTCACCTCATGAACTTTTTCACAAGTCCAGAAAGTCAGAATCTCTGAAATTTTCAATTGTTCAAGAGGTCAGGTTAATCCAGTCCAACAGTCATAATGGCTGACTTTTGAAAACTTGAACAATTTAAAAAAAAAATTTAAGTGAAGGCTGTCTGACAAAATGTCTAAAAGTCAGTGTGATTTCTGAACTTTTTTCAAGTGCAAAAAGTCATATGAAATCTGAAAATTTTTTCAAGTCCAAAAAGTGTCATGCTTGACAAAATTTCTAAACGTCAGAGTGATCTCTGAAATCTTTTTCTGGTCCAATAAGTCTGTCTGACAAAATGTCGGAAAGTTAACGTTATTCTAAAATTTTCCAAGTTCAAAAAGTCCAATTCCTGATAAAATATCTAAAAGTCAGCATGATTTCTGAAAGGCTGTCTGACAAAATGTCTAAAAATCAGCTTGATTTCTGAAATTTGTTTCGAATTCGAAAAGTCTAATTGCTGACAAAATATCAGAAAGTCAGTATGATTTCTGATTTTTTTTAAAATCCGAAAGGTCGTTTGAAATATGAAAATTTTTCCAAATCAAAAAAAATCTGACAACATGTCTAAAAGTCATCGACGAGGAATTTCGTGACTTTTTCACGGATTAGGTCGTAGTAAAAATCATACCCTATGCTAAAATTCCCAATTTTCATCATTTTTGTTGTGATAGGTACTCGACATTTTTTCATGAGAATCTTCCATAAATTATGCCTGTATTACGTGTAAAAAAATTATCATTTTCAGCGATGCAAATTTCAGATTTTTAATCTGCCTGGATCCAAAATTACGAACACTTTTTGAAAAATTCTTAAAAAATTATCAAGCAAAAATATATATATTGATCCCTGCATTACTTAGCTGCACTCAGGAAGTATTGCCTACTTACTGGATTAAAGGATTTGCTCACTTATGAAACACCCTGTATACACGAGGTGTTCACCAATGCTTTTCTTTCTGTACTCGGCACGTTTGCTGCGACTGTGCGTTTATCGCTTTCGCAGGGGAATTAAATTATTCATTTAAAACACAAATACCACAAAACAATTACCTCGTCCTGTCTTACGCTGGCATAAGAAGTTCGTCGCGTCTACATGCGAAAACAATAAAGTAACTTCTCTTGTGTACAAGGCCGGAAAATAGAAAAACTTTGAAAAAACGCATTACCGTATTACAGCTCGTTCTCGTATTTTCTACATGTAGTGGGATATATAGTGTGTGTGTATCGCCCACGCATCGAATGTTTCGCACGTCGCACGTCTGGTGTAAGTTTTCAAGTACGCGAAGATGAGAATGCAGAAGGAAACGAGAAAACAATCTGTATTTAAATGACGCTGCGAGGGTGAGAGAAAAAAAAACAGCACCGTCGACGTTTTTCTATCGAGCAAATATCTATCGGGCGAAACATCGCGGAGGCGGATAATATTTGTTGGCTACTTTGTCACTATTTTTTTGAAGTCGTTCCAAAACGTTATAAATTTTTCAAGTTCAAGATCTTCGCGTTTGTGGGCGAATGTTTGTCAACATTTTTTCACTCGGCAATTTCGGGGTAATTTTTCAATGTTAGCTGGGTTTTTTCGAAATGGGAAAATATTTCGTTGTTTTGGAAGTCTGTATAGATTTATATTACGCTTGGAAGGTTCGAGAGAATTTTTTCGGTTGCTTGAAGGCGCGTAGGTGTATGCTTTTCACAGCACTTGATTTAATGTAATAGGTATAAGGTACCTACGTATTATTTGAAATCCCTGTGTGAATGTGAGTGTAAATCCATAATATATTAGCATTGTGTTGGAATTTTGGCAATCAGCGCCGAATAAACGAATAAACTTTGAAATATGCAAGCATGGAGGGAGAGATTACAAATTTTTTTATTCAAAATTTGTTTCGATTATTTGCCATGCACAATTTTGAGTGCATGTGCCTAAATAGAAGAGGTAGTAGGAATATGGACCACCTTTTTATTTTATCTTACGTTCATCATACCAACTTTCATGCTTCTATCATTAATAGCGGTATTTTGTGAAAAGTTGGCAGTTTGCGACTCTACTGACATACGTAGTTACCAAGTCACCCTAAAAATAACCGAATAGCATTCCTCGGATTAGTATCAAAAACTCAATAGTGGACAAAGATTGATAAAAACAGGCAGAATTTCAATTTGAGTTGGGAAAATTATCAAGTTCTTGTTCATGTAAAAAATCTACGAAAAGTGATAATCTTGTTATGGAAAGGTCTCGAAAAATTTCATTATTCAATTGAAAATTGAAATTTTCAGCTGAAAATACTCATTTTTCTACTCAACGAATTATTTTTCTTTCGTAAAGGTAGCTCTGCATCTGATAATTTTGAGACCCTCAAAAAATGCAAATTTTCGGAAAATGATACAATTACTTGGTCATTTCGAATAACACATTCTTAAAAACTTCGAAGCTTCCACTTTTCAAAAATATTCAACACGAAATTTATTTGACCAATATTCAACTTTGAGAAAACCATTTCGAATAATGTCATTTAAATTTGAGAAATTTTCGTCGTTTTGAATAATAGAGTTTTATTCTAAATTCGTATTTAATGCCAATTTTGATTTCGGGAACCACAATATTGCGATTATTGTCTCAATCTAATGAAATGAAAAATTGATGGGCATGAAGAACCTGAAAGTATTAATTTTTCGATCAATTTGAACGCAAACTTGTTTTTGAATTTTTATTAGATTCAGGACTGCAGTTTGCAGTACTCACTTTTCAAAGCCAGATTCACAAATTGATCACACAAACAGATTTTTTTTGGTTTATACCGAAGTCAAAACATTATTCTGTTGGGGGGGGGGGGGGTGAAAACGTAAATTTTCGATTTAAAAATGTCCTCACTCTTGAAAATTTTCTGAATTTAGTTTTTGAAACTAAAACAGCAAATTCGTCGACTAAGGGTGGACAAGCTAACCCCCTCAGCTCACATTTAGTTCAACTTTATGGATTTCATAAGAAAAAAAAATTCGTCACCAGAGTCTAAAATTGGGAAAAAAAATGAACGGATGAAATTGACAAAAATTTATAAACTTAAAATTACCCACACAGATAATAATTCTTTATCCCTACACTGGGAATACATTAGGTAAGTCGCTAGCAAAATAACATAAGGTATCCTCACAAGAAAACCCATACACACCGTTTTTTGATTGCCCTCTACCAATAACAAAATCTGCTTCTTTTGCATCACAATAGAGTAACAAGGTTTGTACTTGCTCATCTTGGCATGCAACTTTTGAACCAACGCAACGAATAATTTTACTATTTTATTGCATCAATTATTGTTTGACTAAGACGATGTAAATATGCGATTTGCGGAAAGTGCGTATCGACGGTTTAACATTCAGATTTTCCATTAAAGGTCACTATCAAATTCGTGGTTACCAGAGAATTTATGATACGATTCATCTTTTATTTTTTTTTACCGAAATTCCAAAATTCTATGCCTCTCGATGAAGGTTTGCTTCGGCGAAATACTCGTATTCGCAAAAAAAATCGTTGAAAAAAAGACACCACTGAAAAAGAATCTAATTTTCTGAATCAACAGAATCCGTTTTTATTTTCGTAGCAGCGAAAATTATTATATAATTCAGTTGATGCGAAATTCGGTAAAGAAATAATGGAAGAATTATGTAATGAAGGTAAACAAACAAAAAAAATTATTATGGTTAATTAATTCTACTAACCAAAAAATGCAATTGTATGTGTTCGTTTGTTTAGCAGTAATTTTCCTTTGTAATTGCAGCTATTTGGTGCTTATTGGCTCACAGAGATGAAGGTATATAGCGATATGTAAATCACTAAATGTGTGCGTAGGTACATATAATTTAACTTTCAGTTCATCTTATTTTCTTTTAAAATGAAAAATCACGAATTCTTCATACCTTTTCCCACCCATCTCACTCCTCTCATCAAAAACATAGTTAGAAATCGATATCAGAAATACTCATCCGAAAGAAGTACAATGTTTTGAAAAAAATGAAAACTTCATTAACTAACAAATGATATTTTTATGAAAAAATTTCGTGCTTTTTTAATTTTTTTCCTCAAAAATCCGTACAGTTTTCGTGTTTTGAGTTTTTTTGTGCTTTGTGTAGAAACCTTGGGACAAAAAGTTCACATGTTTTTGTAAAATTTCAGGTCATTTTTTTCCAATTTTCAGAATTTCCAACTAAGTATTTCAATAAATTCAAAAATTCAACACATTTTGACATTTCTGTTACGCATTATTGAAAAAATGATAACAAAATTGCCAAACTAATGAATATATTTCCCTGCGATTTTAGGTGTAGGCAGTCATGCATACTTCAATGCTGGATAGGTTGCTTACGTACCGTATTGAAGGAGGCATATTGCCTGTAAAACACCGCGTATATTGTTCCCAATGATGTGAATTTTCAAGGTAATATACAAATTTACTTGAAAAAAATCTGAATAAAAATTCAAAAGTGTTAACCAAAAGGATTGTAGATGATGTACCTACCGAGCAAAAGAATCGTAAGGCGCATTTAATGCCTACTTTTTCTTTTTAAAGAAGTGAACGTAGGTAATGAAAGTGACAATGATTAAAATTTAAGACACAGACAGTCAAAAAGTACTTAGGGGTGTGACCTTTATCAGTTTTATGAATATAATGATTATTTTTTTCTCCTTGAATTTACTTTTCTGCGGTGCCTTCAATTTCGAAGACATGCTTGATTAAAATTTAAGACCCAGACAGTCAAAAACTACTTAGGAATGACCTTTGTCAATTTTTTAAACAGAATGTAATGGCGTTTTTCTCCTCAAGTTGGTTACTCGTTTGCTATCCCTTCAATTCCGAAGATGTGCTTGAATAAGACATAGACAATCAAAAAAGTCCGTAGAAGTGACCTTTGTTAATTTTGTAACGATCTTCAATTTTCAAAATATGCCTGATTAATATTTAAGACGCAGACTGTTCAACTAAAAAGTACTTCGGAGTTTGGCCTTCGTTCATTTTATACGTAGGAATATAATCTGTCTGTTTTTTGTTGTTTTTTTTTTTGGATACTTTTGTCTGCTGTGACTTCTGTTTTCAAGGTGGTTTATCATGAAAGATGGAACTTTTCTTATTTGTGTTGAAAAATTATTATTGCCCACTGAATTTTAAATCAAGACACAATTTTTTTTCTTCCAGAGATTAACTTTTCAGAAAAATGGAAAAATTGATGACCGAATACAAATGTAGAGAAACCTATAAAACCGAAAAGTTTGACATTTTTAAAATCAAAAGTGCAGAACAAATAGATCCCCTCTTCAAGCGGGCTTATTGGTGCATGGATATGTCATTTCGAAATTTATTAGTTTTCAAAATTCTAACAAAACGTCCCCGGCATTTCCCCATGAAACTATAAAACATAGGATATGCTTTTGCTCATTGAATTTTTCAAGTTCATGAAGTTGTGATATTTGAAATTTTCTTGAAATTTTCCAAATCCAAAAAGTCATTTTAATTTTGAAAGATTTTCCAAGTTCAAAAAAGTCAGAAAAAATATCCAAAAGTCATTGTAGCGGATTTCCGTAAGTGAATTTCGTAATGAGATTTTTTTGAAAAATTTTCGAAATCCCATTCCAAGTACAAAAAGTTGGTAGAAATCTGAAAATTTTTCCGAATTCAAAAAAGTTCAAAATTCTGAAATTTTCTAAATCCAAAAAATCGTTTGAAATCTGAAAAATTTTTGAGGTCTAGAAAATCTAAAATAGCCTGATAAAATGTCTGAAAGTCAGCATGATCTCTGAAAATTTTCAAGCCCAAAAAATCTGTTTGACAAAATGTTGGAAAGTCGACGTGATTTCTAAAATTTACCAAGTCTCAAAGTCGAAACTTTTGTCTGACAAGACACCTAAAAATCAGCATGATCTCTGAAATTGACAAAGGACAAAAATTCAGTGAAAATCTGAAAATTTTTGTAAGTTCAAAAAAGCCTGACATAATTTCTAAAAGTCAGCGTGATAGAATTTCATAAGGTTACATATTCTATGCTAATTATGAAATGTCGATAGAAGTGGTTGAGAAATGACACTACAAATGTTGAAAACACTGAAATTTTTTCAAGTTTACAAAGTCATTTGTCTTCTCTGAATTTTTCCAACTCCAAAAGTCATCTAGGTTACGAAATGGCAACTCATCTTGAGTATCAGACTCTCCGAAATTTTTTAGTTCACAAATTTAATCAGCTGGTACGTTGTCGGATGTTTGCCAAAAAGTACTCTGGCTTATTAGATTCTCCGAATTTTCCAAATGCAAGAAAGCATTCGGATGATTTGAATTTTCCCAAGTCCAATATGTCACAAATGTCATCCGCCTGTCTATTAAAGAAAGAAAAAAAAACATTTGAAGCTATGAAATTTTTTCGAAATTTAAAAATTCATCCAGGGTAGCAAAATTTTGTGGAGATTCTTCTTGATGCCCAAATTTTCAGGGTGATTCCCAGCCATAAGATAGGCCTATGCATTATGCATGTCAAAAAGGATTTAAAATCGAAGACTAGAAAACAAAATCTCCTGACCAGATGATATTTTTTCATTGTGTGATTATTAGGATAAGAGATTTCAAAACGTTCCCTCCGAAGGAAGACTTTTTAAATTTTGTTTTCAAAACACTTTTATCGATTTTTATGACATTTTGAACAATTTTCCAACCAGTTCAATCAATTTGTTTCGTCGTTTCATTGATTTTTATAATTTTTATGAACAATTTTCGTAGAAGTATATCGTATAATTTCAATGATGAGAATTGCAAAACGATTTTTATCCAATTTTATCAAATTTTGCTCTATTTCGATTGTAATTTTTGAACAACTGTTACGCAATTTCTAAAGCTCTTTTTTTTTAATTCAATAATTTTTTTATCCTGTTAGATTTATTTTATTTTTCAGATATCTACAATACGAACTAACTCCATCTACCCCTTCGGCAGCCCCTCCAGGCAAAAATATATGGCTTTTATGAAACACACATAGTCGTTGTCAGTTTGACAACAATGTACCGATAATCTTAATGAAAAATGACTCCCTTTTACAATTTTCATGTGAGTAAGGTGATTTTGCGACATGCCATGTATTTATAGGTTTTACTCGTTTATAAAACGTAGTCCTATGAAGAGTTTCTGTTCGACCTTAACCTAATGATATGGTTACTATACGAGTAGATGATGAAACTATGGTTATTACTTTATTATCTCCATTATCGATATACAAAGAATTATTGTTATTATATTTTCGTTGTTACGGTGACAATATACAACACTATTATCATCGCCGAACCCGAATGAACCAAAATATTATAAAGATCTTACAGAAACGATGCTACGAGTGTATTATAATACGAAATTCTATTTACGTATTTATTCTCTTAGTTCTGTGGCAAAATCCAGCAACTTAGTCGCACATAACGACCTATGTTTATGTTTACGATTTATCGAGCATCGAGTCGTCGTCGTCTCGTTCATTGACTCGATAAAAATCGCTGGGAAAATCTCGCTAATAAACTTACACACGTATTCACTGGATGCGAAAATATTAACGACGAATTTTCGCCAATTCCAATTGTCCTAAGGGAATGATAGAGAAATAATTTATGACGGCGGCGCGCTGCGGAAGGAAAATAAAACAATTAAGATGGCGAATGTGAAGCTTCTTGAATGATGTAGTGCACGATTTGATGTTCGATTTATAGCAATTTTCACGCAATTTCGAGTCGTTTATCTTTTTTCTCGCCGCCATTAAGATTTAAGTAATTGGCAAACGGTCGTGTATTTTTTAAAGATGTGTTTTCGATAACGACCCAACGCCGTGGTACGAATTTCGCGATAATTTATTTATCTATAAATGTTTGACCAAATGTAAGTCATACGTACAAATGGGTTTGCTCATCTTTTGTGTACGAGAGTTGAAAAAAAAATCAACGAGGATTTAAACGCACGAAAGTGTTTTTGCTGAATTTTTTTTCGCCTCGTATACATTCGTACGTATACGTATATCTCGTAACAAAAAAAATTCGTAATACGCTCTGTAGTGGAGTATTCTACGTGCCTAGAAATCAAAGAATGCAAGGGGTTAAGATTGTATAACGCGAGAACATAAAACGTCTAGTATAAATCATCCGAGGCTAGCTTTACTACCATATAAAGAGGTATTATGGTGACAGGGGGGTGAGTTTTGGTGAGCCGTTAATGTATTCAAATGAGAAAACACTATTGCTTTCTTTTCACAAACGCGATTCCGCGCTGGCGAAAAGCGTGCAACAGAAAGCGAAAAAATTCCCTGAGTGTTTGAAATATGTACATCTGGTAATACGACGAACCAAGTGTTCAGCACGATTTGTTTAGATTGTATTGAATCGATGTTTGGTGAAGTGCTCGGGTTCGTTTGGTAAGAGGTGAGACCGGGTCACCTAGATATTGGAAAAATTCAAATTTTACGAAATTCTCGCCAAGTTTTGAATTTCATCAACCCCCTTCTCATTCTGAAAATTCTACCAAAGCGACGTCGATATTTCTCGTTGATCGTTGGTTTTGATTATTTTACATAGTTTCACGTATGAAAGCTTTTAGGTGCTTTTTTTCGTCGGCTACAACGCGACGATTATTTCAACGATACGAAATTACAAATGATTGATTTTTGATGCGTACGTAAGCATAACTCGGTTCTACGTTAACGTATTGCATTGTTGCATGATAAAGTGTAGTGAAAAGTTTGATGACTTGGGAATGGTTTTGTTTTAAAAACGACTCGTTGGTTTATCGATATGCACGTATTGTACAGAACAGATTACCCTGCAGAGCTAATGACGTGTTTGCCTGAACTTAGTCCAAAGAACCGAATAACCAACTCGAGCTGATTAATTTTTAATTTTAGGCGTTTTTTAGGTCACTGTTTCCAAGTGACCAATCGACATTTTCTTTTCTTCGTTTTTTCCTCATATGATTATAGAAAACCGTTTGGGGAATTTTTTCAAAAGTCAACACTGGTTTCAAAAAAACATTTTTTTTTTTACCAAAAAAACCCTCGACTCTCGTTTCGAATTTATTCTAAGCTGGAAAACATTTACATTCACTTACCATATCCTATATCCTCTATCAAATAGTTTTAAACTGAGTACAATTTTTCCTTTGTGTCATTTTTAAATCTATTTCGCGTAACCTTTTTTTTTCCTCAAATTAAAAGAGAGGAAATTTTATGACTGGAAGATTTAAACTTGGTGAAACTATTTTTGAACGGTTTAACGAAATTCAAACATTTACGCATACGTGAAATTTTTTCGTCGTTTTGGTAAAAAAAAAACGGCTGAAAATTTTTTACAAGTTGGCGATGGTTCGTATGCGGGGCGGTTTAAAAAGATTGCAGATGTCTGGAGATGACATTATTTCTCTTAGTCTCGCTGGCGAACGAAAGAGGAAAATTATTTTCTAGAATTTGGGAAATTTTTAAAGCTCGGTGTACCTAGTTTAATTTTGTGGTAGGATGGAATAGATTACGAGAGCAACTCGTATTATCGAAGGTGTTGCGATAATTTTAGATGGGGTGGGTGCAGATACTTAAAAGTCCTACTTGAGTTAGGAGGTGTAAAAGTGATTGGAAAAAAATTGCGAACTCTGAAAACTTGTCGTAGAAGTGAGAAAAATCATCGTGGAATTAGATGGCTTCAGATTTCCCTAATTGTTTCAAATTTCGAAGAATATTTTGAAATTACCTCCAATTTTGAAAATTATTTCAAGCAATTTTTTCAATATGAGGTAATTAGATTGTTTTTTTGGCATTACTATGTGTTATCGCGGGATAATTAGGAAAATTTTTTGTCGTGAAATTTTATTGCCATTTGGACTTGAAAAATTTCAGATATTTTCTTACGACTTACGAATTTTTGAAATCGGAAAAATTCAAACGATAAATCGATAGAGGACGAGGAGAGGTCAACATTCCTATGTCGACTGAATCAGTGGAACGTATTCGATAGCCATAAAGCATAAATGGAATGATATGTGCATGCAGTGTACATAATTCACGTAATTTGTGTACGAAATGGAAAGAATATGGGGATTTTTTGCTATCTCGTTTCCTATATTGATGGTTTATTCACGTTTGCGAACAATTTCATCTTGATATAGCGTGTTCAGACTATCAATATAGAACAGGTGTACATTCAGGAGCAAGTTAGGTAAATTTTTTGACAGCTCATCGACACGTTCTTTGATTCAACTTCATCAAATGCAAAAGAAATAAGTACCTACATTGTTCTTTATTCGTAATGAAATCGAATAACAATATGGTTTGTACTAATTGTAAAAAAAATTCTGGAAATGATAACCTTACTGGTGACTGAAGAGATTTCACTTCGAAAAATCCAAGAGTGTAGTGAAAATTTTTCGTTTTAAAATTGAAGAAAAACTGTGACCGAAGTAATTTCAAATCTACAAAGTTCTAACATTGGTTCGATGGAAATAATTTCGATCTTATCGTTGGTATTTACGAAAATACAGGGTGGCCTATTTATGAAATCGATAGTTCGGAAAATGAAAAAAAAAAAACACCGTCTGCAAAAATCTCAAAAATCAAGCCCCCCCTCCCCTCCGAAAATAACCAACCGCTCTTCAGAGCAAGAGAATTTCAAGCGCTAAAAATTTCATCCTTCGCAGTTTTTCGTGGCACCTTGATGGCACCCTTACCCTTAGTTTGGCCAGAAAATCCACGTTCATGAGTATACGAAGTCCGTAATTTCAAAAATGAAATAGCTTCTGACTGCAAACATTTCGAAACCTAAGCCTCCTAGGAAAAAAATCTTGTACTTCTTAGGGGAAAGAGAATTTCAAGCTCTACAATTTTCATCCCTTGCATTTTTTCTTAGAACCCTTAATTTGGCCAAAAAATTCACATTTATGGAAAGTTTTTAAATTCGATGCTATTTTCTTCTTCATTTTCAGAACCATCGACTTTGTATGTTTCTCATAAACATGGATTTTGTGGCCAAACTAAGGGTGCTATTAAAAAAAATGCAGAGCATGAAAATTTTAGAGCTTGAAATTCTCTTTCATCTATGAGCTACTAGTTTTGTTCTAAGAGACTTGGTTTTCGAGATTTTTGCAGTCAATTTTTTTTTTTTTTTCATTTTCAAAACCATTGATTTTATAAATTAGCCACCCTGTATAATATACTTAAAACTAATAGGCAGTTAGTTGCTGTTTTGTAATTTGGATAGATAGAGGGAGCAACAAAAAATAAAGTTCCAATTATTTTCAAATTAATTGGTGATTTCAATTTTTTTTAAATCACTCAGAAATATCTCTTTAGAAAAGTATCTCCAGTTTTTGAAACCTTTTAATATACTGAGAATTAGGTTTAGAAAATTACATAGAATAATTATTTCACGTTAAGAAAATATTTCAAGATTTTGGAAATTGGGTATTTTAAATTTTGAAAATAATCTGAGACTTCAATGATCATCTCATTGTCATTTTCTCAAATCTTTATTAAGTTTTTTGAGTCAAAATTTTTGTTTTTTTTTCAAGCTTTGGCAAAAATATATATTAGGTTTTGGAAATTATTTCGAATTAAAAAAATTATCTTTATAATTTTTTAAATAGCTGAGATATGAAAGTTGATTTAAAAAATTTATCTCAAATGAAGAAATATTTTTCAGAATATGAAAATTGGATACTTGGGTATTTCAAATTTTGAAAATTATTTCAATTTTTTGTGTAGATACATATTTAATTTTCTCTAACTATTAGAACGCTTTGTTATTTTTTTGAATTTTGAAATTGATTTTAAATGTTATAAATGATATCAAACCTCGACAATTTTTACAAAATTTTAGAAAGTAATTTCTTCAAGCTTAAAAAATGAATTCACGATTTGAAAATTTTCTCAAATTTCAAAAATTACCTAACGATCTCACAGTTTGATGATAACATTAATTTTTTTTGAATCATCTCAAATTTTGAAATTTTTTTAAACGTTTCAAGTTATTGTATACTTATTTTAAATTAACTCAATTTTTTTTAACCTTGAAAATGATGTATTTTGAAATTAAAAAAATTTAATCATAATTTTAAATTTTTATTTCATTTCATAATTTTAAAAATGTTTTCAATTATTGAATTTTTTCTTTCGAAGTTTAAAGGTTCTCTCATTTGTCGGGCATTTTGTAACACGTACCTAAGGATTATTACGGTATTTTGAAATTTTTCTAAAAAATTCAGGAATAATTGTCGTATCCTCCCATCTCATCAAAGTTTTGAATAAAAAATTGATCGTTCCCCTCGCGGTAATTTGATTTGCTGCATCAGGACAAAGAAGGCGGTCACCGACGACTGTAACACGCTGTATAGCGTCAATTTTTCCGCCATCGAAACCGAATCGAACACGCCAATTGAATTTGAATATTCGTAAAAAGAACTATAAACAATTGATTTTCGAAATCAAATTAAATGAGCTCGCAGCCTTGAAGTTATAACGTAAATATGAAACTGCGAGGAAAAGACTCGAGAGGTAAAGAGGAAGAGGACTGGGGAAGGGTGAGAGAGAGAAATCATAAACGACAAAAGATACGTATACACTTGTATATAGATATCTTATTTAAAGTGAAACTCGGCGGCGCAGTCGGCAACGAATTTATAAAGGAAGTGCGAAGTTTTATCATCTGATTCATTTTAGAGATGTCAACTGTAATGAAATCAAAGTATTTGAAAACGATTGGGCGTCGTAGGTAAGGCAGAGGTAAACGGTGGCCGTGTAACGATTATAATAAGACAGACCATGAGATGAGTGAAGCGAAGAAGACGATTCGGAAAGGGAAAGACAGAGGGGGAAGGACGACGACAACTTTATGCTTAACAAATCGTATTGCTCGCCTGGTACACATTGTGTAGTATTAGTTTGAAACAAATTCAATTATTGTTGAAAAACTTTTGTCACACTATGGAAAAAGTGTTACTTATAGTTCGCCCGTAATGAAACGTAAATTCTGTGAAACAACCGAAGATTAATTCAAAGGAATGCAATATTATATCGGGGGTAATAGAAGATTAAATGCAATGAGCTATTCAACATTTCTATACACCGAGTATTCAAACTATTTGTAATCCGCGTATATATACAATCGCATCGTGCAACATCATCGACGTTATCACGCCGTTTTGAGTTTTTAACTCGATGGCTGCGCGTTTGCGATTTTTTTATATTTTTTTACGCGCCATCTTACCCATCTTTTGATTTCTACGTTTTTTTTATTTTTTTATTTCCTAGCGGATATTTCCGTACGTTTCGCGGAAAACTTTTTTGTCTAACGAAATATAAATGTGCTATGCAGTAACCGTGTTTCATAAAGTTGACAATTTTATATACATAGTAATTCGTTGTAGCGTACGAATGCCACTGGAAGTAAATCGAATAGCGTCCTTTGTACTCGCGAATTATTTTTTATTCAATTGCGATGCGCGAACCAAGTTTTTGTCGCGAGATTGGCTCATAGGCCTATGACTCGGCTTTTTCGTCTATTCTCTTATGTGCGTAGCTGGAGATTCGTAGCTATATTGCTGGAGTCGTACAGATCAATGCCTTCGTACCCTTTAGATACTTTTGTTTTGTGTGTCAGTAGGTAGATATTCTATTTCAGAAACAAATTTTAAAATGGTGCAGCATTTTCGTTTCGATTTTTGTCGTTTCATTTTTCTCATTTTTTTTTTCAAAATCGATAACATTGTGTAGTTGTAGGTCGATCAGATAATGAAATAAGGGTGCGAATCTAATAAGAAAAACCTTCCAATTGTATTACTCATTTTTTTTTCTGTGCGGTTAAAAAATCAAATTTTCATCGAAAAGTGCTAACTTAGTTTGCGTTTTCTATTCAGCTGTACGAACACCATGCGAGAAATATATTTAAATTATTTTTATTCGCTTTATTAAACGAATCGATAGGTTTGACGTTACGGTATCGGTGCAACAGAAATATTGAAAAAGTCGAGAATTTCTGAGTATTCGAGGCGCATGCTTGTACGATAGAGTGATATTTTGATGTGTGTGTGTGTGATTGTGTAACATTCCTTTAGGGTTCGAATTTTTTAATGATTCTTGTAGAATTTCAGTTCTGATGAGAAAAAAATGGTATTGGAAAATTTCCTGTTGCTCGAACACTGGAGCTCTGGGAGGTAAGAAATGTGCAACATATGGCATATTGACGAATAATGAGTTCATTTAGTGTAACAGCGATGATAGTTGGATCAATATTTCAATTTTTTTTTTTTTACTTCCTGTTCAAGCATATTTATCTGTTTGACGTTCAAATTAATTTTGACTCCATATCAACTTCCTTAACCCTTTCCCCAGCTTTGATTTGGAGAATGGATCAACCTTGAAAAATTGAACGAATCATTGTGATCAGTTTTTGCTCATTTTTCATGGATTGAGTTGCTTTAATCGCACGTTGAAATGAAAAAATTTTATTTCTATTAAAAAATTGATCGTTTGAATGAATAGTACTTCAAAAATTGACCCAATTTCGTTTTGATGTTTTCTTGGGGAGAATCAAAATTTTAATGGCTGAGGACTAACAATGAGTAGATATTTTTAGTGAGAGAACATTAGAAAATGCAGAATTTTCATTGTTCGCAAGCTCGAAGATGTGTCAAAATTTACATTAATGAGGGGAGGAGATAGAAATGGGTTAAACTTTGAGAACTTCTGACGTTATCGAGCGAGATATCTCAATGCATCAAATACGTTTTTACAGTTATTCTGATGAAAAAAAAAACTGAACTTACCTATATGGAGGTAAGAGTCTATTCAACATTTTGGGCAATTTCGAATTGAATGTCAAAGTGCATATTTTTTTCACCTTTGAAACTCAATTTTTGAATAATTTCAAGCTAAAACCTCAGAAGAGTTCTAGAAAGAGAGCTAGGTGACCAAAAATCCAAAATTTTTGACGTTATCATGTGAGTTATCAAAATGCACGAGTATTTTTTTCTAAATCCAGAGTCTAATAAAAGTAGCACTCGATTCAAAATTATGGTCAAAATTACCCCAAAAAGTTGATTCCAGAGGTTAAAAACGTGCACTTCGGTATCCAATTCATAAAGTTTCTTCTTTGTCTTTTAGGCAAATTAACATTAGAAATAAATTTGGGAAGTCAAAATACGTGCATTTTTGGGTTCAATTGCTTCTTTCCTCACCTCAGTGGGTCATATTTTAAGTTTAGATACAGGATAATCCCCGATATGAATTCTGGGTCTTCGAAAACTTGAATCTAGTCGAAACATTTGGGGAAAACATGAGAATAGTTAATGATAACGACATTGCTGCCCACGCGATTTTCTTACCTCGTAAAAGAAAACTCTCACGAGCATAATTTTATACTGATTTATCCTAGAGATAGAGTTAATTTTATGAAATTCTTACTGTGTGGCACCCACGTACACAGTTTTCACTATTTCTCAGAAACTAAAAGAAATGTTTGAACCAACTGAGCGAGTAAAATTTGAAAATTAATATGATTTTGGAGTTTTTTAAACCACAGGCACAAAATATTAGGGACCCATGAATTTTTTTAAAAGTTATCTACGTTATACTTGAAAGGCAAAATTTGATTTCTGTGATCATTTAACAAGACATTTTTAAACTTAAGGGGAAATTACCCCCCGAGTATGCCACGCAGTACTAGTATGGTGAAAAAGGGGATGGCTCACATAGAAAGTCGATGGGTTTGAAAATTAAAGAAAAATTGACTGCAAAGATCTCGAAAAATATGTCTACTGAAAAAAAAACTAATCCCTTGTAGCAGAAAGAAAATTTCAACCTCTACAACTTGGATTTTAAGAATTTTTTTTCATAGGACCCCTAATTTGGCCAGAAAATCTCATGTTTTTACGGGAAATTTAGCCCATATGCAAAGTTGATGGTTTCAAAAATGATAAAAAATTCTCATATATAAGAATTTTCTGGCCAAATTAATGATTCGTCGAAAAAAATGCTAAGAATCAAAATTGTAAAGTCTGCAATTTTTTTCTGCTAGAAACGATTAGTTTTTTTTCTAGGGAATCTTATTTTTCGACGTTCTTGCAGTCAAAGTTTTTCTCATTTTTAAAACCCCTTGAATTTTAATATCAATGTGAACATTCATCGAAATGAAATTTATTCAATTTCTAGGTACTATCCATTCTCACGATCGAAAACCCTTTTTGATTTCAATTTTTTAAAAATATAACTTTCCCCTTCATTTTCGAAGACAGACATCATGCTCACATTACATCGTTCAGGTCAAACAGACGATTCTTTACTCTTATTTAAAAACAGCACTCAACGCGACGTTGCCACCGGGATACAAGTAGCGAAAAAAATGCAAAATTTCCCAAGAAAATCTATATCGTACACTTTGTTGAATTCGGTACGACTTCATGTAGGTAGTAAATGCAACGAAAATAGGTTACACGACGGTGGTTTTCGTTTATAACGAGTTACATCACAAAGCGTATACTAGTATACGAGTACCTGGTGTTTTTTTGCGAGTTTTTTCACATTAAGTATACACACGTATGTATGCAGATCCAATTTGGAAACATTCGAAAGAAGAGAGAAGGAAAGAGAAAATAAAAGGTACATTCCAATCATACCTTTCATTTATAATGGACGGTCGCAGCAGAATTTGATGAATATCTACTTAAATCGTTCTGTTTCGAGATTTTTTTTTCCTAAATGGAAATTATTTTGCAGCTTTCGCTCTACCGATTCGTATAGCTATACGTTGAATATTTCAGGTCTTATGTTACAATTGAAACTATTCCCCGTGTTTATTTAGTTGTGAAATCAAAACAGAACTTTATACGGTTACAATCATATACGTTAACGTTTGAATAATTGCTGTTGCAAGAGGGTATGCGAGTAGATTGTAGGTAGCTAGGTAGTTGTTTGTAGGAGTGTACAGTTTTTTTTTGTGCGTTCGCGAATAGTACCGGGTGGCCAGTTAATTTAGGACCAAACAATGTAGGCAACCCATCAAAAATTCTCTGTTCA